>PISW01005039.1:0-145525 GCA_004023785.1 Mungos mungo
CTGTCAGCACAGAGCCTGATGTGGGGCTCGAACCCACAAACTGTGAGATCATGACCTGAGCTGAAGTTGGACGCTTAACTGACTGAGCCACCCAGGCACCCCTCGAAAAGTATACTAAAGAGTACTTTAAACTTTCTAAAAATAGATACATATATACATGACCATACACCATGGGATAAAGGATAACAACTAAATTTTATAAGAAACAGCTCGAGACAAAATGTGAGGTCTGAAACTCTGAAGGACCATGCCTGTGTGCATATAAGTCATCCCATACAGTAGTGAGAATGATTTCATATAGTTGTTCCATAATTTTTTTTTAAGTTGATTTATTTTGAGAGACAGAGAGCACCTGGGCATGTGTGCATACAACACACCCACAAGAGGGGGGGGGGGCGCAGAGAGAATCCCAAGCAGGCTCCGCGCTGACAGCACAGAGCCTGACACAGGGCAGAATCCCATGAACGATGAGATCATGACCTGAGCTGAAACTAAAGAGTCTGATGCTCAAAACTGACTAAGCCACCCAGGTGCCCCCCTCCCTGACCCGCCGACCTTAATAATTTTTTAATTTAAAATCTTTATTTATTTATTTATAGAGAGACAGCACAAGTGGAGGAGGGACAGAGAGAGAGAATCCCAAGCAGGTTCTATACTACCAGCACAGAGCCTGATGTGGGGGCCTGAACCCAGGAAGCATGAGATTATGACCTGAACCGAAACCAAGAGTTGGATGCCTAACCAACTGAGCCACCCAGGCGCCCCTTAAATATTTTTTTAATGTTTATTTTTTAGAGAGGGAAGAAGAGAGCGAGCAAGCAGGGGAAGAGCAGAGAGAAAGGGAGCCAGAAGATCTGAAGCAGGTTCTGTGCTGAGAGTGGAGAGCCCAATGGGAGGCTCAACTCCCAAACCATGAGATCATGACCTGAGCCGGAGGTGGACGCTTAACTGACTGACCTGCCCAGGGACCCCATGAAAACTTTTTAAGTGTATTTATTTTGAGAGAGAGAGAAAGAACAAACAGAGGAGGGGCAGAGAGAGAATTCCAAGCAGGCTCCGCATTGTCAATGTGGGGCCTGACACAGGGCTCAAACTCACAAACCGTGAGATCGTGACCTGAGCTGAAATGGACTCAATTGCTTAACTGACTGAGCTCCTTCAGGTACCCCCAATAAATTTTTATTAACACACACTTGCCTACCACTCTACAGACTGACTGGGTGGCTCAGTGGTTAGTATTTGACCTCAACTGAGGTCATGATCCCACGGTTCACAGGTTCAAGCCCTCGTATTGGGTTCTGTGCTGACAGCTCAGAGCCTGGAGCCTATTTGAGATTCTGTGTCTCCTTCTCTCTCTGCCCCTCCCTTGTTTGCACTCTCTCTCTCTCTGTCTCAAAAATAAGTAAACATTAAAAAAAAAAGGGGGGGGGGCGCCTGGGTGGCTCAGTCGGTTAAGCCTCCAACTTCAGCTCAGGTCATGATCTCATGTTCGTGGGTTCGAGCCCCACATCAGGCTCTGTGCTGACAGCTAGCTCAGAGCCTGGAGCCTGCTTTCGGTTCTGGGTCTCCTTCTCTCTCTGCCCCTCCCCCTCTCATGCTCTGTTTCTCTCTGTATCAAAAATAAATAAAACATTTAAAAAAAATTAAAAAAAAAACTTCTCTGTGAAAGTTTTCCACTCATTAGGGCATTTCTTGGCCTACCTTCAAAATAATGAGGCCACTGAGCCTCTAGCAGAGTCTACAATCGTATCACAAAGTAGAGGAAAAGAGGGTGTCTCTCCCACGCAGGCTCTCATCGAGCACCAGGGGACCACATGTGCCCACATCACACTTGGAGGGACATGTTACTTGGGTCTGTTCCCCCAGAGCCAATGGTTAGCCTCATATGCTTCATTCTCCAAACGTACCAAAGGCCTCCTAATCGCATGGCAGATATGATCAATGGAACAGACCTCTGAACGAGGCACAAGCCAAAAAGGCAGCTGTGGGAAACTGGATAATCAATCAGGCGCCCTGTACACAGAACTCTCATTCCCTAAAACTGCTAATTAGTTCAGATGTTTCCCAAGGTTCCTATGAAATCAGGAAATTTCACATGGAGAGAGAGTGGTAGAATTACAAGGCGTTCTTATTTACTTTTGCAAAGAAGATGGTAAAATGGTGAAGCAATTCCAAATTCTGGTTTGGTTTCTTTGCCACTTTCCCACAACTGGAGTTTCTGTTCACACAGAACCGAGGACCAGGAGAGCAGCTCCACTGCTGGACGCAAGGCGGAACAAGGACTGGTTTTAATGAGGGATGCCTGTATTTTATGCACGACTGAAAAGTGTGTCTACAACTCTGTACCATGATCCGTTTTCATTAGTATCACTGGGTGTTGTTAAATGGTCTAAACAATAGCCGCCACCCCCCTGGAATGTGAGTTCTCAAACTCCAGCTTCTGTTAGAAACAGGTGGGGGCCTTGTCACAGTGCAGATCGCTGGGCCTCACTCTGCACTTCCTATTCAGCAGGTGTGGGGTGGGGGCCTAGAACTTAGATTTCTCACAAAGCCTCCAGGGGATGCTCGTGTTTGGGGACTAGACTTTGAGAACCACTGTTGAGTGAGCCTGTTAGATAATGCTCCAAAATGACACTGACATGGAATAATGCAGAAATTTCCTAAGCATACTCAGTGTGTGACCACATGGAACCCTGCATTATGGTTAACAGAGCAAGGACGAGGGTCCACAGTGGGCTCTCCTTGACAGAGACTGTGCTGAAAACAACACTCACATTTTCAGTATACAAACATTCTCCAGTCATCCTCATCTATATGTCACTGAACTTACACTTTGCAAAATAAATAAAATGGAAAAAACATGTTCTACCTACTCACTTTCAGGCAAATCACTTTAAGACTTACTGAGAGCAACATAGGTGACTTGCTAATAGTTCTCCATGACTCTGAAAATAGCAAGATTTAAGACTAGGAATTAGGGACTTACAGGACATAAAGTTTAAAAACAACTCTAAGGATGAAAAATTTAACTCATGAACATACCAATAAATCCAGAAGAAAGGTACTAGACAAAATCTTTACTTTGCTCACAGAATTCCAGAATGCTGTGGTATGTGATTTGTTTTTGTTTTTAATTTTCAAATTTTTATTTAATTTTTATTTGGGGAAGAGAGAGAGGGAGGGCACGCATGCCAAGTGGGGGAGAGGGGCGGAGGGAGAGAGAATCCCAAGTAGGTTCCATGCTGAGTGCAGAGCCTGCTTGGGATTCTTTCTCCCTCTCTCTTTCAAAAATATAACGTTTTGTTTCACAGATTTTAATGTTTATTTTTCAGAGAGAGCGAGCCACACATCCATGCATGGGGGAGGGGCAGACAGAGCAAGGGAGACAGAGACTCCCAAGCAGGTTCCACACTGACAGCACAGAGCCAGACTCGGCTTGAACTCACAAACCACAAGATCATGACCTGAACCTAAATTTAAGAGTCAGAGGCCTAACTGACTGAACCACTCTAAACTGGTTCTTATCAGGCAATCAGAAAGTTCTCCCTAGGATGCTTTCAAAACTTTTACAGTAATGATGCCACAGGGAACATTAAATAATGGATAACTGCTGAGGTTTCAGGTCACTGTCCCACTTTGTTTTAGTAACTCTTCACACACACTCACTTCCGCAAGACGGATCCAAAGAAAGGCACTCCCTCAGAGCTCCATCTGCAGGATGCAAAGTCCTTTTCACACAAAACCTGGCCTCGAGGGCAGAGCAAGACCAGATAGACCTGACCAGAGCAAGACCAGATAGACCTGACGGACCAGCAACCCAATCTCTCAATTTCTCTTCTGTGGGTGCTTCTCTGTGGTGCCCAGTGCTAGCGGATATGAATCCTGCTGACCCAATCCAAGCTGGGTCTTGGGGAGCCGACCAAGCCGTTGGCTTCACAGAGCTGTCATTATGGTAGTGTGTGTAGTAACTGACCTTGATAGCAAGAGTTCCGAGGTCAGGAAAAGAATAATTTGAAAAGGCATTTGCCAGAACACCACAGTAGCATCTGAATTAGAAAACCTAGAAGGCAGGAGAGGACAGGCTGGCGCTGATAATTTAGGAGGCGAGAAATTCCTTACAGAAAAACTGCTGGAGTTATCATTTAACTGCTTGGATCTCTAAACTGCTGATTTTATAGGTAATACTCTGTCATGGAAACACAAAAAGCATGTTTCACAGTTTTATCATTTGAGGAATGGAGAGACAAAAGGAAAACTGAGAAAAACATTTTACAATTCCTAAGTCCATCTTGGGCTGTAAACACCTATTAGACCAACTGTTCAAAACGGTCTCCAAAGTACACAACAAGGACCACAGGGGTTCTGTCCGGAACAGGCATCAGTGTTCCCCTGATAATGAAAGTATTTCCAATTTACCATCAGCGTGGCCAATAATAACTATAAGAAGTCTCCATTTTCAGAAGGAGATACAAAGTTGCTCTTTGGTAAAGTCTCTACAGAATCCCTAAACTGCTTTCAAGAACTTGGTTCTAGTCAACTGTGCTATTTAAACTCAGTCTAAAATAGAGACTTTAAAAAAATAAATAAATAAATAAAATGGAGACTTAAGTTACTCACGAAGAACATGGCACTAAATTCTTCTGCGCAGGCAGGGCCTCCTTTGGGACCTCTGCCAGCACATCCCTTCCCACACTGGGCTAAAGAGCCTCCTGGAGGCGGAAGGGTCCTTTATCAACCCAAATCCCAGAACTTAGCACACTGTGTTGAAATTATCCATGTAGACTCTCCCAATAAGATTACACTGTCCTAAAGGACAGGAACTGTTTCTTATGAAAATGCTGAACTAAACCCAGTCCTGGAAACCAAGTGGCTACGGATCCCTCATGCGCTGGGATGAGCAGTGGCTCCAGTCATTCACAACCTTCCCTGGAGGGATCAGTCAGCCGGCCGTGCACCAGGGGGTAAGGCGAAAACACTTTTCTGGGCGTCGCCCTTACACTGCCCCCCCCCCCCCCCCCCACCACCTTTTCCTATTTTATTCTTCAGTTGTAACATGGCCAGAAAGTTACCAACTGATGTCCAAACAACTCAGTGATATTAAGACAAAAGCTTGTCTGGATCTTGGGCTTCAGGGCATACATTTTCATTATTATAACTACATCTTTAAAAATATCACTCCTTGGGCGCTCCTGGAACATCCAAAACAAGAAGAGCTTTTGTAATGGGCATGAGAAATGTTTTGGATCCTGTATGACTGCATGTACCACAGGCATTTAAAAAAAAAAATCCATATTGGCAGTGTTTTCACTTCTAAATAAACCCATGAGAAAGGCCACTTGATGAATAGGGCAGCGCTTATCAGCTAAAAATTAACAACATGAAAACCAGTAACAGTTCCTTGTTACCACTTCAAGTGGTCTTTTGATCCAATTTCTCCTGTAACAGAGGAGGTCCACTTCAGTTTAATCAGATAACGTGTTAATTGCAGTTCTAATGGGGGTTAGAGAGTGGGTCCTCTTTGAAGTGGCTCTGCTTAGAAATAAAAACAATGTTGCTAGTCATAAAGTTTCTGGCCTGGTGTCAAAACAAGAAAATCCTAGTCAGGCAGGAGAGAGCCAAACTGAAATATGGTATAATCTTATTTATTCTCTCCCCTGGAAGACTGAGGTTTGCCCAGACCTGTGCTATGCAAATTTTCCCACTCTTCTCTCCAGTAGGAGAATATGTATCCACCTTGTAAAATTATGTATTCTGGAAAAATCCCAGCATCTGAACTTTATAAACACAGTAAAGGTTCCTTCCTTTCCTAGAACCCAGTGGCCCTGCTCACATTCACCTGTCCTGCACCCACCACAGACCCAGATTGTTGGGGGGATGCAAAGGGCTAGAAGAGACAAGGAGGAATCACCACCTCATAAAGAAGATTCACTAGGGACGGGTCCAGGGATCAGGAGGGAGCTAACAGAAAATATTATAAAGAACTTAAAGTAGTGCCTAAGTAACATCCTATGCCTTCTTCACAGAGATTAGCACACGGAAGTGGTGTCTGAGCCTCGGTGCCTTCTTTCTATGAAAACGAAAAAATGTTTAAAATACTTCACAGGCATTCTGGGGTACCTGGGTGGCTCAGTCAGTTGAGCGTCCAACTTCGGCTCAGATCATGATCTCACGGTTTGTGGGTTCGAGCCCCGTGTTGGGCTCTGTGCTGACAGCTCAGAGCCTGGAGCCTGCTTCAGATTCTGTACCTCCCTCTCTCTGACCTCCCCTGCTCATACTATCTCTGTCTCTCAAAAATAAATAAAAAACTTTTAAAAAGGTAAAAAAAAAAATACTTCACAGGCATTTTAATCAAAAGCATATTATCTTAATAAAAACACGTAATTGGCTTTAAAAATAAACTAACAAGTTTTGAACAGAATCCAAATTCATTAGTTTGCTACTTTTCTCTTCATAAATCAGATTTCCTTTAGCAATCTATCCATCTATACAGGAGTCCTGGCTCAATTTTATAACCTACTTTAAACACCTCCGTCTACTCTTTTGCCTCACCAGTTATTTTCTTCTCAGTGCTTTAGATTTTTTTTTGTATTGCTTGGTTTGTTTACGGTCTGCCTTCCCCCAGTAGACCTGCGTCTCGTTCACTCCCGTATCTGCCACAGCTAGGACAGCACTGGGCATAAAGACTAAATAAAGGCATGAGCACGAATAAACAAAGGGAAGGAGGCAATCCCTTTCCAAGCTTTGGGCGCCTGAGGGTGTCACTGCTGGCCACTCTCCACTCCGAGCTAGCACTGCAATATACGTACGGGTGTCAGCTGAGTCAGGTTCTACATCTCCTTCCATCTGAAACTGTACTGCATGTAATCTGAACAAAAACTATGAACGGTACGTATCACCATCTCTATTCTGAAGGTGAGGCAAATGAGATGTTACATAACCTGTTTACGGTCACCGGTTTCTAAACAACAGAGATCTGATGCAAACCTGTGTTTGGATGGCACAAAAACCAAGCTCTTAATGTTACTACCACCAGCCTCCCTCCTTCTCACAACACATTCCTCCCACCGTCGTAGGCAGGGAGGCCCTAACTCTGAGCAGTACCTCCAATTATTAGCCAAGTAGCCTTTCCTCCCCAAATCTCTGTAAGACTTAGTTATATCATCAGATCTTCCTACTTAGAGCAGGATTAAGTGAACAGAGAACTCTCTGGGATACTCACTGTATCTAGAATATGTCTCTCTCTTTTTTTTTAAGGTTTCTTAAAAGTAATCTCTACACTCAATGTGGGGCTCAAACTTACAACCCCAAGATCAAGAAGTCACATACCCTACGGACTGTGCCAGCCAGGCACTCCTCAAATATTAAAGTTGAGAGGCAGGTCTTAAGTAAGAAATGAGTGATGTGTCTACAAAGAAACGTATATCAGAATGCTGACTGCAACTATATTCAAAGTAGAAATAACTCAAGTACTCATCAACAGAAGAATAGGTTATGGGGCGCCTGGGTGGCTCAGTTGGTTAAGCCTCTGACTTCGGCTCAGGTCAGATCTCACATTCGTGGGTTCGAGCCCCGTGTCAGGCTCTGTGCTGACAGCTAGCTCAGAGCCTGGAGCCTGCTTCTGGTTCTGTGTCTCCCTCTCTCTCTGCCTCTCTCTGTATCAAAAATAAATAAAACATTAAAAACAAATTTTTTTTTAAAACAGAAGAATAGTTTAAAAAAAAAGTAGTATATTCACATTATGGAACACTCACAGCAATGAAAAGGAGTAAACCCCTGATAAATGCAACCACACAGATGAATTTCAAACAGACCAAGATGAATCCCTAGTTTCTTAGAAGTCAGAAGGAGGGTACCTCTGTGGGGAGTGGTGTTGACATGCAAGGGCATAAGGGAACTTTCTGAGGTGACAGAAGTATTTTGCATCTTGATCTGGGTGATAATTGCATGGCTGTATACATACTTTAAAAAGTCTGAGTTGTGTAGAGAACAAATCTAAGTTCTGTTCATTTTACTATACATAAATTATGCCTTAAGGAAGTATTAAGAAAAAAGGAATAGCTAATGTAAGAGCTGGCAGAATGAAGTGAACTGTAACTCAGGTCTATACCACCGTCACACGGCATTGGCTACTACTTTTACCAGTAAACAGAAAGACCCATCCCCTGCCAGACAATTCGTTACGTGAGGCCTTTGAGAACATATTACTCACATAAAATACAACCACGTTGTAACTCATATATGCAAATCAAACAGCAAGAAACATCTTAAGATTGGGCAATGAATTTCAGAAACATTACTAAATGGGACAGAAGGCAAAAAAGGAACATGGCATAAAAGCCAACAAATCAAATATAAAATAGCCCATAATCACTCCTAGAGAGAACTATGGAATAAGGGAAATTATCAGGCACACTGCTTGTTTGAAAAAGGAGCATTAATTAAAGCAGTATTTCAAAAGTTCATTTCCCAAAGAGATGAGAGGTAGCTTCTAAGCTTTGAAAAGTTATAGTAGTCTCTAAGAATTTAAGTTGACATTTCAAATTAATAAATGACCAATCACAGCTCTCATCCACGTGGGAAGACCAACCACCCTGCAGATTATTTACAAAATCTCCCCCAAAGTCACAAGAACTGGAAAACTTGAGAAACCAGCCCAATACTGACTGTACAGATAAGAACCAGCCAAATAATACGCACTGGGCGTGAGTTGGCGCAAGGCACTGCCGAGTCTCCTGGAAACCAACAGTGTCAAAGGAAAGGAGTCAGAATGACTCTAGGGTAGTATCTTTTGTGTTCCCCCACAGAGGATTAGCGTTCTGCAATTTCATTCAGGACACAAAATAAAACTAATAAATCTATATAACATTGGAGAAAAGGATAAGGCATCATACAAAATGAAGTCTACTGTGCTCATAAAACACCAAGTGCTATTGGTGGTGGGGGGGTTATGTGGATACCTGAGAACAGAAACACTAGATGGTCTGAGAGTTTTACTGCACGGGAAATGCACAGCAACAAAAACTGCCTGTCGAGATGGTAGGCAGACAGGATAGCAGTGCAGATATGAAAGCTCAGAATTCTAAGGAAAGTCACTGCTTATGCTCAGTGACATTCAGACTTCTATCTAAAATAAGAAAAGGTAGAGGTGCCCAGGTGGCTCAGTCAGTTTAAGCATCCAACTTTGGCTCAGGTCATGATCTCACAGTTTGTGGGTTTGAGCCCCGCATTCGGCTCTGTGCTGACAATGTGGAGCTTTCTAGGGATTCTCTCTTTCCCTCTCTTTCTCTCTGCCTGTCCCCTGTGCTCACTCGCGCTCTCTCAAAATAAATAAATAAACTTAAAAACAAACAAATAAGTAAATAAAATAAGAAAGGGTTTACAGAGTTTTAAGAAAGGACACAAAAACCCATGAGGTGGACCAAGTAAACGAAAGTTAAAGGATACAGAATTTTCAACATGGGCAGATTTTTTTTTTTTTTTTTTTTTTTTTTACAGATCCTGCCGCAGGTTTATTTGTACAAATAGCACAGGAGGACACCAGCCCCACGCATATAGAAGCCCAGGGGTCACACCAGTCCTTCCACCCTCACACTGGCAGACAGAAGCCTCTACACTGGAGCCTTTGTGGGGGCCTGGGCACCTTTGGGAGCCTGAGCTGCAGCAGGAGCTGGAGTTGAAGCAGGAGTTGCAGCTGCAGCCTGGGCCTTGGTTTGAGCCTGAGCCTTGGCCTTGGTTTGAGCCTGAGCCTTGGCCTTGGCCTTGGCCTTTGGCCGGCAGAGCCTGAGACCCTTGGCAATGCGGGCACGAGCACGTTTCCCAAGCTTGGGGTGAGCGATGTAGGCAAGTCGATTTAGCTTGCGGCTGCCACCCTTTGGGATCTTGGGCTTGACCTCCTTGGGCTTGACGAGGGCCTTGATAGCCTCGGCACGTGCACTCATGGCCTTGGCATTGTTGGCCTGCATCTTCTTCAGGCCCTTCTTGTTGTGCTTCTTGGCAAAGCGCATGTTCCTCAGGAACTTGGGGTCTACCCCCTTAAGAGATTCGTATCTTTGTGACCGGGGTTTCTTGATGCCATTTCTGTGCCATTTTCGTGATTGGTTGTGCGTGGTGTGGTTCTTGGACTTGGCCATGTCTGCACCAAAGCCCGCGGCTCCCGAAGCGCCACGGACCGGAAGAGATCATGGGCAGATTTTAATACATTCTGGCAATCAAGACATTTGATAATCAAGAAAAGATCCAAGTTGCTTAGTCAGTTCAGTGTCCAACTTCGGCTCAGGTCATGATCTCCTGGTTTGTGACTTTGGGCCCCGCATTGGGCCCTCTGCTGTCAGCACAGAGCCTCTGTCCCCCCTCTCAAAAATAAATAAACGTTAGGGGCGCCTGGGTGACTCAATCAGTTAAGTAGCTGACTTCAGCTCAGGTCATGATCACACCATTCGTGAGTCTGAGCTCTGCGTCAGGTTCTGTGCTGACAGCTCAGAGCCTGGAGCCTGCTTCAGATTCTTTGTTTCCCTCTCTCTCTCTCTGCCCCACCCCCTCTCGCACGCTGTGTCTGTCTCTCAAAAATAAAATAAATAAATGTTAAAAAAAATTAAAGTAAGTAAATGTTAAAAATTTTTTGAAAAGAGGGTGTCTGGGTAGCTCTGCTAGATAAATGTCTGACTTCGGCTCATGTCATGATCTTGCAGTTGGTGAGTTCGAGCCCCGCACTGAGCTCTGTGCTGATAGCTCAGAGCCTAGAGCCTGCTTCGCATTCTGTGTCTCCCTCTTTCTGCCTTTCCCCTGCTCCTACTCTCTACCCCTCTCAAAAATAAACAAACATTTAAAATATTAAAAACACACACACACACACACACACCAATGATCCACATAGGTAGAATTAATCGGGCCTTCTCATCCACAAAGAATATTAAGACAGTGAGGTGAATGACAAAGAACAGAAGCTTGGCGTGTATCGGAGAGTCCTCGCGTTATGTGGTCTGACATCTGCCAGCCGGCAGGTGTCTACTTCTCTCTCATCTCCACAGAACGGGCATTCTCAGAACACAGGTGCATATAGTGGTAAGTTTTAAAAATGTATAAAGGGTTTAGATTCAAAACAATGCTATGAGCAGAATCTAATGACTATGAAACACTAATAAGTTATTTTTAAAATTTCCACATTCAGCTATTTCAATGTCAATCCTGACACCTGGGACCTAAGCCAAGGGAAGGACTGGGTGATCTTTTCCAGAACAGACTCTGCTGGTTAGCTGTTCTGGTTAAACCTGGTGCCAGGTCTGAGTCCCAGACTCCCTTATTTGTTCTGACATTTCTTGGACATGTTACCACAGGCTCAGGAAAGAGCAGCAGAGAATCAAGACTAAACTCTTCTGCCAGACCCAGGACAGCAAGGCTTCATCAGCGGAACCAGCAGCCCCGAGTGCATCATTTCTAAGATATCACTGACAGAGTAAGAGAAACAATAACACTCTGGGCAGTCCCAGAACTTTCCAGCTTTAAGGATATTCTGGCCTTCCCACAGACATCTGATAGGACCAACAGTCTTTCTTTTTCCTGCTCAATTCCAAAAGTAAACTAGCTTTTCTGCGAGATTACTCAGTGATTTTGAAAGGTGTGATTATTTGTTCAGGGAACAGTCTTAATGAAAACAAAACTATTTACAGTAGAGCTCTCAACTCCACACGGCCGAAGAGATCTTGATGTGTCACGTCATAAAGAAAATGTTGTCTTCAGCATTCTGCTCCCCACCAAAAAAACCTGAAAAGGCAAGTGATACTGATATTTAAAAATTCTCTAAGCTGTGAAAAGGCTTCCTTGAACGGCATACCCTCTGCTCATTATCCTTTTCTGAGTCTGATGATAGACAGAGCCAGGGTGCTTAGTTTTTTCCCCCCAAATTCAATAAATATCAAGGACCAAGGGCAACTACAAATAAAGGGAATCACAGGAAAAGAAAGAAAAATAAACTAGAAAAAGAATTTTAAAAGAAGGGCAAAAAAAGGAAAAATTTTATAGTAGAGAAATCTAATAAACACTATCTCAGACAGTTGATCAAGGTTAAGATCAATGGTGAAAGATCATGTTCCTAGTAAGCACCCTCAACAGGATGCGAGGAGGACATTTTACTGCTGTGGTGTTCCTCCCCCAAACCTGGAACTCGAACCTAACCGTAAGAGAAACATCAGATGAACCCAAAACGACAGTCCACAAAATACCTGACAATACTCCTCCCAACTGTCAAGATCATCAACTAGGAAAGTCTGAGAAACTATCACGGCCAAGAGAAGTCTAAGGAGACATAAAGACTAAATGTAATGTATCCTGGAAGGGATCTTGGAACAGAATAAAAATATTAGAATTAAAAAAAGGGGGGGGCGCCTGAGTGGCTCAGTTGGTTGAGCCTCCGACTTCGGCTCAGGTCAGATCTCACATTCGTGGGTTCGAGCCCCGTGTCAGGCTCTGTGCAGACAGCTAGCTCGGAGCCTGAAGCCTGCTTCCGGTTCTGTGTCTCCTCTCTCTGCCACTCCCCCTCTCATGCTCTGTCTCTCTCTCGTTATCAAAAAATAAATAAAACATTTAAAAAATAAAAAAATAAAAAAAAAATAAAGAGTAAACCATTATTTAAAAAAAAAAAAGAATTAAAAAAAAAAAACAAACTTAGGATGCCTGGGTGGCTTGGTCGGTTGGGCATCCGACTTCAGCTCAGGCCATGATCTCATGGTCGGTGGGTTCAAACCCTGCGTCAGGCTCTGCAGCGACAGCTCCAAGCCTGGAGCCTGCTTCAGATTCTGTGTCTCCCTCTCTCTCTCTGGCCCTCCCCTGCTCACGCTGTCTCTCTCTCTCTCTCTCTCTCCTTCTCTCTCAAAAAAAGAATAAAGTACATACCTGTGTTAATAATAATGTGTCAGTACTGGTTCATTAGTTGTCATAAGTGTACTATACTCATGCAAGATGTTAACAGCAGGGAAAACTGGGTGTGGGGTATATGGGAACTCTGTTCTATTCTAAAATAAGTCTATTTAAAATTTTTTAAAAATATGTGAAATAAATTATAGAAAAATAAAACTACTCACAGCATGGCAGAGGAGAAACAACACAGACTTTAGAGACAAAATCCTGGGTTTCAATCACTGCTCCATCATTTACTGGCTGTGTGATCTTAGGTAAATTACTAGGTGATTTTCTGAGCTTCAGTTTCCTCATCTGTAAAATGGGGATAAAAGCAGTGCCAACCTAACTGGGTTGGTTTGAAGGTTAGATAGTATGTTTGAAGAATTGGAGACAACTAACTCCATCCCTAGAACCCTTTCAGGAATGCCGTCTATATACATTTCCTCAGACAGCAGGCCACCCCTGACTAACCAGAGTAAAAGGTAGCTGTTTCTACAAAGAAGCAGTGAAGAGAGCAAAGAGCAGCCATCCTCCCTCCTTAACTACAGTTAAGGAGTCTAGCCTTGTGCATTACACACTCGCCTAACAGACTGAGATAAAAAAGTGAAGTCACAGATTGTGCAGCAAGAAAAGCCAAAAGATTTTGGAGAGATCCAGGATTTCCAAATTTAGCTTGGTTTAGAATCAACTGGGACAGTTTCTCTTTTTTTAAAAATGTAGATCTAACACTCTAGTCCCAACCTCTTGAGATTAGGTGAGTCTGGTATGAGGCGGAGAAATCTACTATTTTTAGTAAGCTTCTTCCAAGGTGACCTGGACAAAAGTGATCTGCTATGTGACTTTTAGGAAGTGATCTTGTCTCTTCCTCTTTCACAGAAAAGGACTACAGAATGAATACAGAAGTGATCAAGGATTAAGTTCAGAGGCAAGTGGCTCAGAAGTGGCAAGGATAGCTTGGTTGGGTATCTCTGTCCCTGAGTGTTTTCTAAAACAAAGGGTCTGAACCATAAGCCATCACTTGGAATTTCATGTGTGACTGACAGGGCAGAAACTGAAAAGCAAAAAAAAATGTATTGGACAATAAGATTCTATAGGGAGATTGTAGTAGGAAAATCAACTGTGCTCTAGGACTAGTTAACAGAGAAGATGAGTTGAATTTTAAATCTTACTTAACATTTATCAACTCTCCTACCTGTGGAAAATTCTAAAACTGGAATTTGTTCCCCTTCTGTAAATGGGTATAGGCTAATCTTGAAGAAGCTCTGAAAATCAGAACACTCCAATTTTAAGTGTAAAAATGTGTACTGGAACATCTCTACTTTGATTTAAAGTAACCAAAAAAGGCTGTGACTGATGATGCTATTATATATTAAACAGATGCCAAAATTAGCCTCCATCTGACCAAAGGGTATTTCAGAAACAGTGTTTAAACAGTCTCCGGGGCGCCTGGGTGGCTCAGTCAGTTAAGCATCCAGTTCAGCTCAGGTCATGATCTCACGGTTCATGGGTTCGAGCCCCGCATCGGGGTCTGTGCTGACAGCTAGCTCAGAGCCTGGAGCCTGATTCTCTTTCTCTGACCCGCCCCTGCTCGCACTGTCTCTGTCTCTCAAAAATAAATTTTAAAAAAATACAACATTAAAAAAAATAAATAGTTTCCCGAAGGACCTGCCCCAAGAACTGTGCATTTGCTCAGAATCAACAAAGGCTCATAAAGAACAAAGGTGTTCCCTGAGTAGCCACCAGAAGGTGGAAGATTCAACTTCCTAGAACACCTGGCGAAGACTGCGATGGAGACAATGGTATATTCATAATCACGCCAGGACATTCAACGGCCTCTGTTCTGCTCCACCCTCAGCTTTGTTAGCTAAGTGATAAAGCAGTCAGCACGAGCTTCTACCGGTTGGTTCCCACACCTACCCAGCCGCCAGCATCTGTAATCACATACTCCTTCCGGCTCCTTTGGAAAAACCGTCAATACTCCCATCCACGGCCAATCCTCTCCCTTTCTCATCCCCCCCCCACCCCACCCCACCCCCACCCCCTGCCCCAGGACAAGCTCTAACAATCCTTCTTCCCTATCCACATCGAGTCCTCCCTCTAGATCATTCCTAGCAGCATGAATGTGCTCTAAAATCTGTCATCTTAAAAAACAAACCTTTCGCATCTCCATTCCCCTCCACTTAGCACCTGGTCTCTCTGCTCTCTTCTACAGCAAAACTCTCCAAAAACTGTAGTGCATGGCTTATACTTCCTGTCTTCAACTCCTCTCTTCCCGTTGTCTTGAAACCGTTCCAAACACCTTTTCATCCTTATCACTCACTGAAAACACTCTTTACTAAACTTAAGGATAATTCCAAGTCCTCAAATGACTTGACCTCTTCCCTGAGTAGGACCCGGCTGATTAGTTCCTCCTCTCCTGGAAACACTTTCAAGTCTGGTAGGTTCTAAGATGCCGCGTTCTCCTGTTTTCCCTCACCTCCTCAGGTATGCCTTTTCTAGTTTTTTGCTTTTTCTCTTTCTCTCCCTGATCTCCAAACACTGCTATGTCCCAGACTTACCCTCTTCCATCTTCATCCCTTCCCTGGTAATCTCGCCCAGGGAAGCCATTACGCTGAGAAGTCCCATAGGGCTATCGGGACAACTGTCTCGAGCGTGCAGGTCTCCCTGGAGCTCTAGAAACATCTCCACCTGAACGTCCAAACATGTGTTTCAAATGTAGTATGTTTCAAAATGAATTTCTCATCTCTCTTGAACTTTGCCAACATTGACCACACATAGTCTTACCCACCTCAACTAATGGAAACAGCATTCCTTCAAATGCCCGGGCTAACAATCCTTAGGGCTGTCCTTGACTCCTCCCTCTCACCACACTCCATATCCAAATCATGGGCAAGTCCCGTTGGCTCTGTCCAATCCTTCCAGTTGCTAACTTGCCTAGATTACTGCTACCACTTCTTAGCTGGTCTCATTCTTAAACTTGTCTTCTTAAACACTCTTCTCGGAAACCTAAATAACCAGTCATTTCACTCAAAAAAAGAGTGAAAGTCCCCACGACAGCCTGAAAGCCTCATGCATATGACACATTTCCGTCCATTATGTCCAACCCCCTCTCCTAGAACATTCTCCATTGTTCACTCTAATACTTCATTACCCCTTGACTGTCCCAAGCACACTCCCACTTCTGGACCTTTGCACTGGTTATTCTCTCTGTTTGGAATCTTCTTTTACTTAGATATCCACTTGGTTCACTTCTGGTACCCATGCAAGTCTTTGTTCTAATGCTACCTTCTCCACGAGGTCTACCCTTATCAACCTAGCTATAACTCCCTATTCCTAACCCTCCTTACCAGGCTATAATTTTGCTTCAGTACCATTAATCAGCTTCTAACATACTATATTATGTTATTTGTCATTTTAAATCTGTCTTCTCTCATTTGGATTTGATCTCCATTAAGAGTGGAATTTTTGTCTGGTTTATTCACTCATGTATTCCCAGCATCTAAAACAATACCAAGCACAGAGTCGGAAATCCATAAATATTTGCTGCAAGAACACATGAAGGATGAGCGTAGAATTAATGGAACAAAAGGAAGGACTGACCGTCATTTACGGGAAACCAAGCACTCTATTTTAAGCATCAAACTCTCATAACAACTAATCACTTGATACCACCACTGAAACGTGTAAAGAAATAAAAAAATTAAACTTCTTACAAATATCTGTCCATTTTAGCAAGTAGGCCCACCATCCAGCCAGCTGTCTAACCTGAAGCCTAAGTCAGCCTTGACTGGCCCTCTGCCCCCCCGACAAACAATCCATCAAGATTTTCAGCTCAAATTCATCTGCTTCCCTTTATCTCAACTCCCAGGACTCTAGTCCAAGTCATCACATCCCCTCACCGGTACCGTGCGATGGCCGCCTAGCTGTTCTCTAGGTTTTGTTTTCTTGCCTTCTTCAATCCAGTTCCTGAACAGCAGCAAAGGCGTTCTTTAAAATGTAAATTGGGCCCTATTCCTCTGCTCGAAATCTCAAAAATCTCTCAGACACCGGGGCGTGAATGAGTCAGCTCCACCGGTGCCACTCCACTCCTGGGTCAGCATGCTATGTCCACAAAGGTCTGCTTTCGGGTCCTCTTACATGTGCTGTTCTTTGCTGCCCCAGGGCCTCTGCACATGCTGGCCTCACTTTTTCCACTCTTCTTTTTTTTTTTTTAATGTTTTATTTATTTTTGAGAGAGAGAGACAGCGTGAGTGGGGGAGGAGCAGAGAGAGAAGGAGACACAGAATCTGAAGCAGGCTCCAGGCTCTGAGCTGTCAGCACAGAGCCCGACATGGGGCTCGAACCCACGAACCGTGAGATCATGACCTGAGCTGAAGCTGAACGCTTAACTGACAGAGCCACCCAGGCGCCCCTCCACTCTTCATTCTTCAAATCTCAGCAACAACAATGACAAAAAAATTGTTGCCTCCTGTTTAAAGTAGCTCTTCCCTCTTATTCTGGCTCATTCCTTGTTTCCTCCATACTTTGTAATAATTTGCTTCCTTGGTTTTGTTTCTCCCCCATTACGAGATATGAGATATGCTTCATGCGGGGAGGGGCTCCAAGAGCAGCTGTAAAAGGAAGGGGGGAGCACCTCACAGGAAACACCTGAGAAGTACTAGCTGTGCGGAGGTCTGGCTCAGCCAGGAGAGCCATCGTTCCGGCGCCCGTCACCACGACACTCCCTCTGGATGGAGCGCTTCTACCACTGCAGAGGGAACAAGGATTCAGAGTAAGTCACATGAATCCCACTGGTTTGGGACTGAACTCTGTCCTCTCAAGATTCCTACGTTGACGCCCCAACCCCAACGTGATGGCCTTTGGAGATGGGACCTTTGGGAGATTAATCACATTTAGATGAAGTCACAAAGCTGAGGCCCTTTAAAATGGGACTGGTGCTCTCGTAAGACAACGACGAGCCACCAGGGCTCCGTCTCTGCCGGGTGAGGACAGAGCAAGAGGGCGGCGGTCTGCGAGCCCAGAGGACAGCCCTCTGCAGCACCCTGATCGTAGACCCTGCCTCCAGAACTGTGAGAAGTCCTGTCGCTTAAGCCCCTAGTCTCTGGCACTTTGCTGTGGCAGCCTGAACTGGCTAGGAGACCACGCCCCGTGAGGGGGCTCTTGTCTCACGTGCGGGGCCAGTAAACAAGGAAAAAGACACCTGATGCAGCAGCACCCTCCAGAAAGACGCTGCATTCCAAACGAAACTGCCCCACTGTGTCTGCTGCTCTGCTCCACGCGGCTACACTTTCAAAGACTGAGCCCCGCTGAGGTTACTGCTTTACACACGCTCTGCTTACGCACACAGGGAAGGAGGCTTGGCAGCTGACCCCCTCCCCTCAGTCCCCTCCAACCTGCCCACCTCCGCGCACCAGGGCAGGTGAGTCAGCACACCGAGGCCAATCAACAACTGCCTGCTGTTCAGAAAGACTCCCTGCCGTTTTGGTGAGGAAGTCGTTGTGGCCGGGACTGTGACAGCATACAGAAACATGTCCTCGGGCAATCTTCCCGTGGGATTTCTGCCTGAAGGAGAATCTCATAGGATTCTTTATTAAAAACTAGTGCTGGTTTAAAAAGTAGACATTTCAAAAAACTGTTTCCCTCCCTCTAAAACTAGGCTCTACTTGTAGATGAGAGTGAAATGACAAGCAGATTCTTTGAGACACTTTGTTAGAAAATTAAACCTTCAGGAGCATCTATGTTCTATAAAAGGAAACAGTCTACCATTGTATTTTTAAAGTCAGTTATTTCTCTGATACTTCTACCTCGAGGATCTCAAAACACAGTCTTAGTGGTTTAAAAAAAAAAAGTCGCATGTCTACGTTACAGAGGGAAATAGGGGGAAATACCCACAGAGGTTAGCAGTATGCCAGGAAGCTCCCACGGGTCCAGGGCTCCAATTCTAGAAGGAAGAGCAACCCTCGGGCCAAAATCATGGTTACAAAATAGAGAAGGGGGAGTATTAGCATTTTGTGACTGGAACAGTCCAAGCTGTTCTGAAATGGGAGCTGGACGCCAAGTGCAGCGGCAACAGGAAGGATGCGTGAGTTGAAATCCACATTTGAGATCTGTGATTCCAAGTATCAATCAGTATTGCTCTAAGTGCAATAGCGGACAAAGGGCTAGAAAAGAATCTAAAGTACACAATTCTGAGGGCCCTATAGTAGTACTAACTTCCAAAAATTTTAAGATTAACACTTGGTCTTCTTTCTAATGATTTTAATAAAGAAGTTCATCTGTACGAAACCCAGCTCCGCCTATGAATACCTGCTGTCAGGAGGCTCCTGCCTCCTAGATTTGTCTACGGCAGGGGAAGGAAAAGGAGCTTACAGCTTTGGGGAAGCAAGACATAGCCTCTTCTCCTGGAAAGGTTTTAAGCCCCTGGCCTCGCCATTCATAGCAGTCATTACAGAAAAAAAGAGAAGCAAAAAGTAGCCATCTGAAAATAGAACCATCTAGTCTTACTCCATATTTGCCCCAGAGAGATGCAGTCCGCTGGTCACTGATCCATGGAGAACTGGCTAGTATGCCGGGGAATGAAACTCAGGTCTCTTCCCTCTTAGCCCAGGGCCCTTTCTCCTATACCACGTCGCTTCCCATGTAGTAATCAAAGTAATAAATCAAGACCTGAGTGAGTAAGGAAGAAACCCGAGTCTCCTTCGTCCCAGAGGGAACTCCCGTCTTGAAAAGCCGCGTGAATGTCCGGGTAAAGCGTGTCAACCAATCCAGTGGGGCACGCTCGGTGCGCTCTGTTTCTCCGTCGCACCAGACCCTTCAGTCTTATGGCTGTGCCTTTCCAGACTGTCCTCCCTCAAGAGTGCAAAAACACATCCCCGCAAGGTTAAATAAAAAAGGAGAAAAATAATCCGGCTCCCGGGTGGCTCAGTCGGTCAGGCGTCCGACTTCAGCTCAGGCCATGATCTCACAGTTTGTGAGTTCAAGCCGAGTCAGGCTCTGTGTGGACAGCCTGCTTTAGATTCTGTGTCTCCCTCCCGCTTTCTGCCCCTCCCCAGCTTGTGCTCTGTCTCTCAAAAAGGAATAAACATTAAAAAGAAAAAAAATTTTTAAAGGAGAAAATAGTCTGGTTTCTTTCTGCCAGAATTTTGGCATGGTGGGACCGTGCAGGAAGGCACCCACTGGAGAACCTTCCCACGTTCCTGAGCTGTTACGAGCAACCAGCAGAGGCATGTTCCATCCACTCCCCAGATAGCTGAGCTGACACCACCACCAGACATTCAGAGATCTTAGCCCTGGAACAACAGCCTCTGTCAGTACACGACTGTTCTCACGATGCTGGGTTTCTGCTTGCTGCAACTCATACCAAAAAGCACATCACACCAGGGCAAGGACTTGCGAAAACCGCACGAGTGAATTCACACAGTCGCACAGTAATTCTGGCAGGGCACCAACACTAATAATAAAGTATAATTTTTTTTAATTCAAAGACCTTATACAAACTCATTACTTTTAGCATTTACACAGATTTCACCGGGGGCCCTAGAACCAGAGGCCAACACCAAAACAGACAGATGGAATTTCCATGCCAAGGGAGTTACCTGGTAAGGAGGCAAAGATCAGCACTTTATCTCTTACCTGAAGCCAAAGGTCGGATCCACTCTTTGCTGTTTAGGTCAAGTCTCCAGAGGTCATTGAAAGCAGCATTGCAGCTGCTCTGGGTACAGCCTCCAAATACGTACATAGATTGATTAGCATCATAATAGCATGCACCTAGAAAGAAAACAATAAATGCTTAATTGATGTTTAATTCTGAAGCCCCTCTGACGCCTTAACTGTAACACTTATCTTTCAAAAATCAGTAATTTCAGCCATTCTGCAACTCTGTGGCCAGGTACCAACTTCCTATAACCAGCCTCGTGTCTTCAGATTGGCTAATATCACATTACTCTTTAAAATAAGGTCCAGAGAGAGGCACCGGGCTGATAGTTGGAAGAACGTGCAACTCTTGATCTTGGGGTCGTGAGTCTGGGCCCCATGCTGGGTGTGGAGATGATGAAAAATAAATAAATAAACTTGAAAATATAAAGTAAAATAAAAGAAGGCTCAGAGAAAAGCTACAGAAATATTATTTCTGAGAACACTAAGCAAATCGAAAACGTCCCCATTGAACAAGACTGTCTAACTCTAGCAAGAGAACACAAGAATTCAGATTACGGGTGCTCAATGGGTAACACTTCAGTGCAGCTGCACAAGTGACCAAAATCTGTATCCTCCCCCTCTAGGGCAGGCGGAGAGAGAGTCAGTGCTAACAGATGCACTCTGTCCTCCCGGTTCTCTCCTCGTATTGCTCTGGCTTTCAAATAAAACCTGAAGCACAAACTAACAGACACATGTTTATATGAAGACAACGGCAGAAAACAATTTTAATCAATGCCATGAAGTAACCACACATAAAGATCAGTGTATCTCAGGGATCTCAGAAGTAGGAAGGTCCCCAAGCTATGGAGAGAAAAGGCTCAGAAGTCATTAAGTCCCTACTGCATCTGCAAGTCACCAAGACAGGCTGCTTGGTGCGGAATAGAAAACCAGTGAAGTAACATTTAAAAAGCACCAAGCTCTCTGAGACGAGCCTTTCCAATCAGATGATTATCCACCCCTCACCGAAAGGCACCATTCCAGAGAAGAGGGGTAAGGACTATGAGGAGGGCTGGGCTGTTCCCCCAAAACCAGAAGGACCAGAGAGGAAGTCTAGAGGAGAGGCACTGCCACCTTGCTTTGCCCTAAAAAGTTCATGTAGTCTCTATCCTTTGGAAATGACGACCCTGCTCCTTACAGACTTGCATTTACCATCTTGGGTCTCAAGAAGAGGGCCAAGCAAAACTTTCCTTTCATTTCATGCATACTGGTAGGGAAAAGAAAAAAGAATTCTCAACGTTTGTGTGAAGCTAGGCTGGAATAGTTCGGCATCACCTAAGAGCTAGGGGAAAGTGAAAAGAAACTCAGAGATTCAACCCATGAGCGTGCATGGTCTCAGAAACCAGTCCGCTTATTTGTAGGTCCAGTGCAGTGTAGCACACCTGTTTTTAAGATCTCTTCTGAACTCTGGCACCACTTAGTCCTAAGTTCAGAAAAAGGGAAATGCTACTGCTGTAACTATCTCTGTGATAGGTACTAGGTCTGGGAATAACCCTCCCTTCTCCCCTTCAATCAGCCGGCCCCAGAGGCCCTTTAAGGAGTCACTACACTAGAAAGGCCAAGTCAGAAAACCGCAGGAGCCAAGAGGTACCACGGCAGTGTATGTAGTCGCTTACACCCACTGATCTCAGCCCATGGAAGGCACAGATCCAAATCAGCTTGACCTCTGACACTGTGCAACAATGGAGCTGCAGACTTTTCAACTTAGCACATACACTACAGTGTATGAAGATTTAAATGATCTTACACTTTCCACTAACTTTCTTTGCCTTTGAAAATAACTTCTAATCTGTATCAGTTTTAAAATCCACATCCCAGGGGCGCCTGGGTGGCTCAGTAGGTTAAGCGCCTGACTCTTGATTTTGGTTCAGGTCATGATCTCATGGTTTAGGTTCATGAGAAGAGCCCTGTGCTAGGCTCCCGGATGGGCATGGAGCCTGCCTGGGATTCTCTCTCCCTGCCTCTGCCGCTCCCCCCACCTCAAAAATAAAACCCACATCCTAACAAGAAAGCCTATTAAGAAGTAAAATCCTGCGAAACTCCAATGCTCATATTTCAGATTGGTTAAGAACTGCAAATAACAAGGGGCACGTGGGTGGCTCAGTCAGTTAAGCATCCAACTCTTGATTTCAGCTCAGGTCATGATCTCACTCACGGTTGAGTCTGAGCCCTGTGTCAGGCTCTTCTGCTTGGGATTCTCTCTCTCTGACCCTCCCCTGCTTATATACACATGCATGCACACAGTCTCTCTCTCAAAAATAAAAATCAATATTAAAAAAAAAAAGATTGCAAATAATGAGGGATCAAGTTTAGCTGATATCAGACAAACAAAATGGATATTTGCTGGAGCCACATTTCAATCTCCACTAAAGGAGCTGAGCTTCAGATAGCTTGGTCTTCTCATACCTTTCTTGAACTAGCTACTCCAACAAATTGAATGAAACTTTGAACTGAACCAACCGGTACAAGGCATAAAAGAATATATTCTTCTCAATAACCCATACTTACAGAAAATAAATTAGCAATGTCCTATGACTTCTGAAACCTTAATGTGTGTCCATTACACCACTGTTTATCAAGACAAATCTGTGATTTCATAACTAAGGGTCAAGGGCTCATTTAGATCTCCTTGTTCTTCAAAGATCAACTCCTCGCAGCTGCCTCCTTCATATAGCAAAGGAGCACAGTGCCTTTATTTTTCAAAGAGGTAGCAAACATTCTCCTCTATTTGGACTGAAAACTCGGCCCACAGCTGGGCCCCATGAGGTCCTTGCCACATGTATTTTAATCCTACACTAAAATAAGGCAACTGGCATTCTTCTGCTTTTCTTCGAACAAAGGTTTCTGGATGACGAAGGCACAGGCCAGACTACGCAAAGCTGGCAGGACTACATGACGAGTCTCCACACTGTATTCTCAATGTCTACCACTTAATTAGCAATGAAGCTTAGGACGCTTAGAGAGGAAGTCAATTTGGGCAGCTATGTTTAGAACTCCAATATAATGGAATGAGAAAAGAGCCATAAATAACACACTCAAATATTTTAAGCATCCTACTAAACTTTTGTTTATGGTCTATTTTTATTTAAAACATCTACATGTTGGTCTGGGGGCCAGGGTTGAGGAGACTCAACAAGTTCAATGGGACTTTTAGAAAAAAATTAAGAATTTAAGCAAATACCAGTGTTCAAGTAGTCATTTCCCTTTTACCAACGTTCTCGACCCAAACAGTTTTCTTTTCAAAACATCTAGGCCACTGGAATGTGCAATACAGAAGTTACAGTTCATTGTACAGTATGAACACTTAAGAAGCAACATGAAGAATGCTTATTCTAGGGACGCCTGGGGGCTCGGTCGGTTAAGCAGCCAACTCTTGGTTTTGGCTCAAGTCATGATCTCAGGGTTTCGTGGGTTCAAGCCCCACATCAGGCTCTGGGCTGGCAGCATGGAGCCTGCTTGGGATCTTCTCTCTCTCTCTCTCTGCCCCTCCCCCACCTGTGCTGTCCATGTTCTTCAAAATAAATAAACAAACTTAAAAAAAAAAAAGAATGCTTATTCTAACTGCTACCTTTCTTCAAATCTTCTGAAATGGCTTGACTGCACCATGAACAACTATTGCAAAACATACATTTCCAGTTAATATCTAATAACCCCACTCAAAGACAAGTCAACTATTCATATTAACACACAGCAAGCAAGCAGTTCTTTGGCATCCTAAACACTTCCCTTCCTCTCTAGAGCAAGGTCTTCCAGCTGTTTCAGACTTCCCATGATGCCCGGGAGTCACTCTAGAATGTTTCCTGGACTCTAACTTCTGCACATCCGGATGTTAAACTCTCGGTTGGTTTGCACCTGTTTCCAGGGAAAGGTCCTGAGGCATGTGTCTCCTGCTCGGAGACTGTGCCGTCAGTGCCTCACTCGACAAGCCGGGCTGTGTTTGACGAAGCCTGTAATTACACAACCATGGAACAAGCAAGGCTGGTTAGCCGGCTGGGGCCTGCTTAGCACCTACAGGGGCACAACCAGCATGGGTGTGACATGACCTGACCCTATTTGCAGCCTAAAATCAAATACAAAAAACACGATGCTGGAGACTCAACAGATGCCTAAATTCACCTGAAAAGGACTTTCTGTTAGTCAAGGCTTGCATGATCGGTCATGCGCACACTCACCAAAAAGTTAGGAAAACCGGCTTCATTTTACTTCTCCTGCCCTTCTGTCCTGACTTTTACACAGGAGAGAGGCTGTGCTGCTACACCTTCGTTACTCTTAGTTTCACAGAATTCAACAGATTTCAACTATGAATGAAGGGCTGTGAGCGGTGCATGGCTATCTAAGGCCTGGGGCCTGCTTGTCCTCAGGAGACAACCACTTGTGGGGGAGACCTCTTCATCACCCTGTCACCCTGCAGGTTAAAACTTACTTTTGTGGGGCACTTCGGTGGCTCAGCTGGTGGAGTGTCTGACTTCAGCTCATCACGGTTTGTGGGTTCAAGTGCTGCATCAGACTGTGCTGACAGCTCAGAGCCTGGAGCCGGCTTTGGACTCTGTGTCTCCCTCTCTCTGCCTCTCCCCCCTGCCCCAACTTGTGCTCTGACTCTCTCTCAAAAATAAACATTAAAAAAAAATTTTTTTTTAATGGGGCACCTGGGTGGCTCAGTTGGTTGAGCATCCAACTTTGGCTCAGGTCATGATCTCATGATTCATGAGTTCAAGCCCCACATCAGGCTCTGTGCTGACAGCTCAGGGCCCGCAGCCTACTTCATTCCAGCTTTGTGTCTCCCTCTCTCTCTGCCCCTCCCCTGCTCATGCTCTGTCTTTCTGTCTTGAAAATAAACACTTAAAAAAAAACCAAAACATATTTTTACGATTGTTCCCTTGATTAAATTTCCTAGCAATCCTTTGGCATAAAGAGAATTTGTTACACACATTTTACAGATGAGATGTGGGTTAGAAGAGCCAAAGAGGGGCGCCTGGCTGACTCAGCTGGTGGAATGTATGACTCTTGATCCTGCGGTCATGAATTTAAGCCCATTCACAATGTGGCAAAGAGATTACTTAAAAATAAAAAATAAAAAAAGAAGAGCCAAGGAACTTGCTTCCTAAGTTTGAAAGTCGTCTTTCACATGCAACCTCTCTGACACAGACAATTACGGCACTGATGGTACTAAGAGGTGAGAAACAGGCAAGAAGAGTGTTTTAGGGTGTATGAGCAGAGAGAAAAAAGACCTTACTCTCCATGGCAGGGAGCATGGGAGGAGTTTGTGAAGAGGTGGCTTTTGGGTTTATGTCCGAGGTGGGTTTTAGAGGAAAGAACATTGTTAGTCCATTAACAACAGCAAACAAGTCCAGGGACGAACAAGGAACTGGAGAGAAAGGGAGAAGGAAGTCAGGGCATCCAGACAAGGTCATCAGGCAGGGAAGTGTCAGAGCTCACGAGGAGTCTCGTGTGGGTGCAGCCTGGCCGTGGGAGGGTGTGGCAGAGACGCAGGCTGAGAGAGTAAGCTGGGGCCTTGAAAGCCAAGGGAAGCGGAAACTCCTCCATCAGTGTGGAGAGGCGGAGGTTTTTTTTTAGCACAGAGTGACAAGACTGGTCTGATGCTTCAGACCTGCAGTGGTTCCCAACAGGGACTCCTGTCATTTTAGGCAGGTCCATTTTCTTCATGTAGGAGAGCCCATTCACAGCAGGACACCCAGCATTCCTGGCCCTCGCCTACTAAATGCTTTCAGTGCTATCCAATCAAGCAACGAAACGATCACCTAACAGATTGCCAAATGCCCTAGGAAGTGGCACCGTCCCCAGTTTTAGAGATGGTTGCCAACAGTGTCTAGTCCAGGTTCAGACAAAGAACCTGAGCTTCTTTAATTTCTTAAAGGTTTATTTTTGAGAGAGACAGAGTTCTAGTGGGGGACTTGCAGAGAGAGAGGGAGACACAGAATCTGAAGCAGGCTCCAGGCTCTGAGCTGTCAGCACGGAGCACAACATGGGGCTCAAATTCACGACCATGAGATCAAGACCTAAGCCGAAGTCAGACGCTTAACCAACTGAGCCACCCAAACGCCCCCTGAACTTCTTAGTTATGCAAGAAGACCATTTAGAAAAGATTTAGGAAATACACAGTGATTAGCTCATAAATGTGAGTAATGGGAAAATAAGGAAAGATATGACAGAGATTGCAGAGATGGACGGAATCAACAAGATCTGACTTTTGTTACTGAAGGAAGAGGAACTGAGGATAAATCCAAGAATTCAAGCTTGTGTAACTGAGAGAATGATAATGCCATTAACTAAATTATGGAGAGGAGAAAATTCAGGGGGAACCCCTGAATTCCACTGTTAGCTGACTAGCTATGAAGCATCTGTGCATCTCTGTGGCAATATGAGCACAGAACTGAAATGCAGATCTCCAGCTTCAATCGAATTGGGAATAAGAAATGAAATTGAGGGGTATCTGGATGGCTTAGTCTGTCACATCTAACTCTTGACTTCAGCTCAGGTCATGACCCCAGGGTCACGGGACTGAGCCCTGTGTTGGGCTCCATGCTGAGTGTGAACATGAAGCCCAAATAAGAGTCTTTCCCCCTCTCTTTCCTCCCCTGCCAGCCCCTCTCCCCAACTTACATGCTCTCTCTCTGAAAGGAAGGAAGGAAGGAAGGAAGGAAGGAAGGAAGGAAGGAAGGAAGGAAGGAAAATTGAGCTTTGGGGAGAAATATGCAGTAGGAAGAGGAAGGAGCTAAGGAAAGACATTGAAGGAATTCCTTGTTTTCAATCTATTCTGAAAAATGCCCACTTCTGTAATGGTTCTCTTTAGTCTGCCAGCACACAGAGAAAAAGGAAACAGCGAGAGATGGGCTGCAGGAAAGGAAATGAGACATACATATGCCTTTTAAAAAATCTATGGCACCTTTGGGGCGACTGGGTGGCTCAGTTGGTTAAGCGTCCGACTTCAGCTCAGGTCATGATCTCACAGTTTGTGGGTTCGAGCCCCGCGTCGGGCTCTGTGCTGACAGCTCAGAGCCTGGAGCCTGCTTCCGATTCTTTGTCCCCTCTCTCTTTGCCATTCCTCTGCTTACTTTCCGTCTCTCTCACAAAAATAAATAAACATTAAAAAATTTTTTTTCATCTATGGCACCTTTTCTTGTATTTTAAGCGAAGATATGAAAAAAATTTTAAGGTAAAAACAAATATTGCAATCCACCAATCTCTGAATTTCTGTGAGCTTATTCACTGTATTTTTCAAATAACTGTCTCTATTTTGTAATGATACTCTTTCAAAAGCTAGTTAACTGAGAATTTTTCTTTCTTCTCTCATTAGAAAGCTGAACTCTCTGTCCTGTGATAATTCCTCACCTGTGAACAATTGCCAGCTTGGTTTCTACTTTATCCAGACTCCGTTTCCCTCATTTAGAGTCTTAAAACTACTTGTTTAAAAAAACCATCTTAAAACAGTCTTTAGAAACTCTGTCTCTGCTTCTTATTCTTATTATCTGTCAGTAACTGAAGTTAATCCTCCCTCAAGAATAAATACTGGACCTAACAGGGATTCCCTTATAGTTTCATTACATATCCTTAAAAAATTTTGTTGTTGTTGTTGGGGCACCTGTGTGGTTCAGTCGGTTAAGTGTCCAACTTCAGCTCAGGTCATGATCTCATGGTCCGTGAGTTTGAGTCCTACATTAGGCTCTGTGCTGACAGCTCAGAGCCTGGAGCCTGCTTCGGATTCTGTGTCTCCCTCTCTCTCTGACCCTCACTTGCTCATGCTCTTTCTCTCAAAACTAAATAAATGTTTAAAAAAATTTTATATAAGTTTTTTGTTAATGTTTATTTATTTTTGAGAGACAGAGAATGAGAGGGGGAGGGGGAGGGCAGAGGGAGAGGGAGACACAATCCTAAGCAGGCTCCAGGCTCCGAGCTGTCAGCACAGAGCTGGATCTGGGGACTCGAACTCACGAACCCGTGAGATCATGACTTAAGCCAAAGTGACTAAGCCACCCAGGTGCCCCTCATTACATATTCTTGACAAGGATTCATTTATAGTCTACTCCAGCAATTGTTAAAGTGTGGACTCCTGAAAGCATTCAAGACTCTTTTGAAACTATTTTTGTAGTAAGAAGAAGAGGAGGGGGAGGAAGGGGGGAGAGGAGAAGGAGGGAGGGAGAGAGGAAGAGAAGGAGGGGAAGGAGAGAGGGGGAAGAGAAGGAACTACTGGTAGTAACAGTAGCCTGAGCTTTGTTTTTATGTTTGTTTGCTTTTTAACATTTATTCATTTTTTAAGAGACAGAGTGCAAGTGGGGAAGGGGCAGAGAGACAGGGATACACAGAATCTGAAGCAAGTCCTAGGCTCTGACTGTCAGCAAAGAGCCAGATTTAGGGCTTGTACTCACGAACCGTGAGATCATCATCTGAGCCAAAGTCAGATGCTCAATGAACTGAGCCACCCAGGTCCCCCTGTTTTTGTTTTTAATATTTATTTAATTTGAAAGAGAGTGAGCAAGTAAGTGTGATCGGGGGAGGGAGAGAGGGAGAGAGAGAGGGAGAGAGGAAGGGAGAGAGGGAGGGAGGGAGAGACACCCAAGCAGGCTCCATGGTGTCAGCATAGAGCCCAATTTGGGGTTCAATCTCATGAACTGTAAGATCACAATCTAAGCTGAAATCAAGAGACGCACAATGAACAGACTGAGCCAGTTTTTTGGTTTTATTTTCAGTAGTTGCTGTTACTGGCCTTTTCCACTATACTGACATTTGCACTAATGGTACAAAAGCAATGCTGGGAAAAACTGTTTCAGCCTGTGCAAAACTCAGGGCAGGGGCATTAAAATAAAGAAAGAAAACCAGTTCTGACTTCACAGACCCCCAAAAGTTCTCACAGATTGCCCTCTTCCCTAGAGGACTAGAAGATCCATTGCCCTGGGGCTTTCCAACAGTAAAAGTGAAAACAGCTCCTCGAGAGAACTGAGAACACAGCAATAATTTGGCCTGCTCCTTTGATCTATTTAGATCCAGTTCAAAGACAATGATAAATTGTAATTATGTACTGATTCTCCTCTGCAAATGAGAATACAACAGAGGGTTTGGGACAGCCAGCCTCCAAAGGTCCTCACTGCCTGGTATTTACCCTGCTGGTCAATCTCCGTGCGAGCAATGGAACGGAGCAGGAAAGAGATTCCATTCAGAGATTGGGTTGTAAAAGACACCACGGCTTCTGCTTGGTCTTTCTTTCTTTCTCTCTTCTCTCTTCTCTTCTTCTCTCTTCTCTCTTCTCTCTTCTCTCTTCTCTTTCTCTCTCTCTCTCTCTTTCTTTCTTTTTCTTTCTTTCTTTCTTTCTCTCTCTCTCCGATCAGTCATTCTGTGGGAAGCCAGCTACCAAGTCATAAGCAGCTCCATGCAGAAGTCCTTTTTTTTTTTGATGTTTATTTATGAGAGAGAGACAGAGACAGAGTGCGACATGGGGCTCGAACCCATAAACCCCAAGATCATGACCTGAGCCGAAGTCGGATGCCTAACCCACTGAGCCACACAGGTGCTCCCAGAGGTCCAAGTCCTAAGGAACAGATGCCTCCTGTGAACAGTTACGTGAGTGAACTTGGGAGCAGATCCCCTGGGCCACACTCAAGCTTTCAGGTGACTACAGCCCTGGCTGACAGACTGGCTGCAACCTCATCAGAGAGCCTGAGCCAGGACCTAACCACACCCAGATTTCTGACCCTTATCTGTGGGATAATGTTTTAAGCTGCTAAGTTAAAAAAAATTTTTTTTAATGGTTTATTTATTTTTGAGAGAGAAAGAGAGATAGCAGTGAGCAAGGGAGGGTCAGAGAGAGAGGGAGACAGAATCTGAAGATAGGCTCTAGGCTCTGAGTTAGCTGTCAGCACAGAGCCCGATGTGGGGCTTGAACCCCAGAACCGCGAGATCATGACCTGAGCAGAAGTCGGATGCTCAGCCGACTGAGCCACCCAGGCGCCCCAAGATGCTAAGTCTTTTAAACAACGTGGATAACCAAGACACTCTCTTCCCTCAAGAGACCCAAATATCCACACTTATCATGACAAGCATTAGTACTGTACGCAAGTACTAAATCACTACACTGGACACCTGAAACTAATATAACATTCTACACTAACTATACTGAAATTAAAATTAAAAACTTAATAACAAAGAAAGGTTCAAAATTAGTATTAGTATTAAAGAGTATCAAAAAGTATCAAAATTAGTATTCCAGACAACAACATAGGCTAAGAACAGGAAAATCTTTTCTATGAATTAAAGAGTTGGGAGGTTTCACAAAGGAGCTAGGACTTCAATGGCGTCTCCACGGAAAGGCAGGCTTCCGCTGAGGGGACACGAATACCCCAGGGAGGAAGAATACGGCACGGCCATGTGACAGCTTGAAAGAGGAGAGCTCTTGGGAAACACTGGGGGTGAAGTGGTAAATCTGAACACAGGTCACATTAAAGGGCGCTCTGAATATAAGACTAAGTTTAGCTTTTATCTTGTAAGCAACAGGCACTGAAGGTTTCTGAACATGGAAGTAATGCAATTAAAGCTGTAATTATGAGAAAGTTTCTCAGAGCCCAGCCTACCCCCACCCTACCACCACAAGCTTTCTTATGGAGAACCATTAATAATATACCTTTACTGGCTTAAAATATACCACACCTTAATCTCATTTTCATGAAGGTATGATTCACTAATAGAATAAAATGGTGTCCAGAAAAATCAAATTAAATGGAGGATTAATTCTAGAATAATCTAAAAACTCTACATTAGGGGTGCTTGGGTGGCTCAGTCAGTTAAGCATCCGACTTTGGCTCACGTCATGATCCTGTGGTTTGTGGGTTCGAGCCCCGCGTTGGGCTGTGCTGACAGCTTGGAGCCTCCTTCAGATTCTGTGTCTCCCCCTCTCTCTGCCCCTCCCTTGCTTGTGCTCTCTTTCTCAAAAATAAATATTTAAAAAATTAAAAATAAATAAAAATAAAAAACAAAAACTCTATATCTTATTTGCCAGAGCATTTACAATTTTACTATTTAAATTGGCATTTTTAAATTAATACCCTTCATGTTCAAAATTTTTGTGTGACCCCAGCCAAATTCAGTGTTTGCTAAACATATACTATGTTAAAATAAACGATTTTAACACTTAACCTCTGGCTACTCCCTAAGTAGGACCTCAGAAATAACCCTCCTGCACTTCTTGTTTTCCCCTTACTTGATGTCAATGCTCAAGTCTAAGATTACACCTTGACCTCTTTGGGGTAGAGACATTAGAAAAATTCAAATATAAAATTATATACCAAGGTGCCTACCTACACTGTACTTAGGCTCACACTCTTCCCTGATTCTAAAGTTAATGTAAGTCCTCATTTTACATTCTCTTCATTAAAAATCAAACAGAACACATGCCTCCAGAGGGATATTTGGAGCTATGACCACAGGCAGGGCGCCTTCCGCTCTCGCACTAAATACTCACTGTGTGAGAACCGCTGGGTGATCGGGGTTCCAGGATACGGATAAGTCCGGCTCTCCCACTGAATGTTTCCTTCCTGGACAGCCTTTATGAAGCCATGGTAACACTGGTGGGCGACACCTAAAGACAAAAGTAACGAATGCTTCAGCCTGGATACTTCACTTTTCCATGAAATTATTAAAACTGCATCTATTAACTGTCATATCACTTTTATAAAACCTAAGTTTCTTAGAGGAACTCCAATTTCTCTTATTTTTCAGAGTAAGAAACAGAGTTTCAAAAGTAGAAGATCCAATGTTTTCCCCTTACCAAGGCTCAGGGTGGCTAAGCGTTACAAAGCTCAGGGGTACAATATGAGCTCACACGAGAACTCGGCTCTCCTTTATGTCCTATCTGAAAGCAACACATTAAAATAACTGGTAGGGGCGCCTGGGTGGCTCAGCCAGTAGAGCAGGCTACCCTTGATGTTGGGGTTGTAAGTCTGAGCCCCAGGATAGGCATAAAGTTTACGTTAAAAATAAGTAAATAGCTGGGGTGCCTAGGTGGCTGAGTCAGTTAAGCATCCAACTCTTGCTTTTGACTCAGGTCATGATATTGTGGTTCATGAGACTGAGCCCCAAGTCGGGCTCTATGCTGACAACACAAAGCCCGCTTGGGATTCCCTCTCTCCCCACCTCTCCCACTCACACTTTCTCTCTCTCTTTCTCAAAATAAACAAATAAGCTTTAAAAAACAAAGCAAAGGAACTGGGGGATAAGTTAGCGTTGTGAGAAAGAACAAGGTGAAGCAGAGCCTGGAGAAAGACAGCAGGGGCCCACACGTGCCTGCAGCTAGCCCGCGGCCACCCAGCACGTTCCATTAAACCCCGAGGTGGTAAGCAGCTTACGTTGGATTATGAAATGATGAATTTGTTACTAAGGAAAGCTGTTTTACAAAGTGACCGCTTTTACTATAACGTGGATACATGTCATTATACATTATACATCTCAAACTCACAGAACGTGCACCCCAATGTAAACTACGGACTTTGGGGCATGATGTGTCCATGCAGGCTCATCAACTGTAACAAACACACCGCTATGTGGGGGGATGTTGACAGCAGAGGAAGCTGTGGATGTGGGAAAACAGGAAACCTCTAACCCTTCCGCTCAATTTTGCTGTGAACCTAAAACCACTCTAAAAAATGAAGTCTATAGGATGCCTGGATGGCTCACAGGAGAGCATCCGACTTGGGCTCTGGCCATGGTCTCACGGTTCATGAATTCAAGCCCTGCACTGGGCTCTCTGCTGTCAGCATGGAGCCTGCTACAGATCTCTGGATCCTTTGTCTCCCTTTCTCTACTCCTTCCCAGCTTGAGCTCTCTTAAGAAAGAAAGAAAGAAAAAAAGTCTTTTTTTTTTTTAAAAGGTGAGAGCTTCATGTTTCTGGAACAATCTATGTTTATAACACATGAAATGACTACCTTATTTCAAAGAGTAACATTCTGAATGAAGAGTATAACAAATTATGTTATACTTCAAAAGAATGTATTATTTTTTAATTCATGTCACCTTACTGGACCCTTGAGGAGGATCACAGTATTTAAACATGTTTTCCAATGAGATTACTATCCCTTGGCTGAACTCACAGTTAAGAATTGGAATATTAAAAAGACAGTCATCTTTAATGTGACTGCCCTGCCACTAATGAAGAAAGTGACAGATTTGCAAATGCTGAATCGAGGTGAAGCAGTAACGAATAAGAGACAGATACCTAAGGACGGGGGTGGGGGGTGGGGGTGGGAGAGCCGTCCTGGCAGTGACTTCCTTCTCCCAGAAGATCTAAGACTGTGAGTACTAGGTTAGGGTTCCACTCTCTTTAAAACACACATACACATCAAAATAGGAAGAATGCCAAATAAAACCAAGAATAAACTCATGTATTTGATTTGATTATAGCCCTTCGTCTGTGATTCTGCCACCTCTATTTTAAGGGTGAAATCATCTATTCCACAGGGTAGGCATCTGATCTCTACTGAAGAGTCCATTAAATCTGCCAAGAGCAAGCAGGCTGTGCATCACCAGTTACAAGCAGATGAGCAAAATCTAAAGGTTTTCTTTTCTGTCGTATTTCTGACTGCTTGTTCCCACCAGGAAAGAACAAACTGATATAACCTTTGCTTTGATCAAACTTTATTCAACTGGCCTGGTTTTCATTCAAAAATAGGCCCTTTCCAGTTAAAATATAATGAAGCCAAATAACTGCTATCTATAAGTTAAAAATACACCAGCCCCGGTAAGTACAACATTTAGCTAAAGTTGAAATCTTGATTAGAAAATGGAGAGGGGTGGGGCACCTGGGTGGCTCAGTCAGTTGAGCGTCCGACTTCGGCTCAGGTCATGATCTCACAGTTCGTGGGTTTGAGCCCCACGTTGGACTCTGTGCTGACAGCTCAGAGCCTGCAGCCTGCTTCAGATTCTGTGTGTCCCTCTCTCTCTGCCCCTCCCTTGCTCATGATCTGTCTCTCTCTCTCTCTCAAAAAATAAATAAATGTTAAAAAAAAAAAAGAAAGGAAGAAAGAAAGAAAATGGAAGAGGGGTGTGCGCGTGGCTCAGTCTGTTAAGCCTCTGGCTCTTGATTTCAGCCCAGGTCACAGCTCTTGGGACCAAGCCACAGGGTAGGGCTCTGTTGACTGACAGTAAGGAGTCTGCTTGGGATTCTCTTCTTCTCCCTGTGCCTCCCCCACTCATGCTCACTCATGTGCTTGCTCTCTCTCCCTGTCAAAATAAATCACATTTTAAAAAAAAGAAGAAAAAGGGGCGCCTGGGTGGCTCAGTTAAGTGTCCCACTTCAGCTCAGGTCATAATCTCATGGTTCATGGGTTTGAGACCCACATCGGGCTTTCTGCTGTCAGCACAGAGCCTACTTCAGATCCTGTCTCTCTGTCTCTCTCTTTATGACCCTCCCCTGCTTGTTTTCTGTTTTCTCTCTCTCTCTCAAAAATAAGCATTAAAAAAATTAAATGGAAGAAAAAAAGGAGAAACTCATTTTAAAAAGTAAAAGAGGGGCACCTGAGTGGCTCAGTCAGTTAAGCGTCTGCCTTTTGCTCAGGTTATGATCTTGTGGTCCATGAGTTCGAGCCCCTGGTCAGGGTCTGTGCTGACAACTCAGAGCCTGGAACCTGCTTCAGATTCTGTGTCTCCCTCTCTTTCTGCCCCTTTCCCACTCACACTCTGTCTCTGCCTCTCAGAAATAAATATTAAGAAAAAATATTTTAAAAAGTAAAAGATGTGCATAGGGCGTCTATCACTTACAGATAAAACCAAGCAGTAAATGCTTGCACAATCCCATATTTGCCACAATTAGCTACTTTAAGAAACAAAATGATATCCTCATAAAGAACATAAACTCTAAAGCCAGACTGCCTGCACGTGAATCTGTGATTCCCCCACACCACCTGTGTGACGTGGGGAGCTCACTAACTATGCCTCACACTCTGGTTTCTGCACCTCATCCGCGTCGTCTGCGAGGACAGGGAAGCAGCCGCGCGAGTCCCGGACAACAGTGAGAGACACATTAACATCAGCTACGCTGTGAACCCATGTCCACCTCTACTTCGCCTGTTCAAGAACAAGACAATGTACCAGATCATCTCTAAGAATATGCAGAAAAAGAATCCACATTTTAAAACTGCAAGTTGGAGTAAACACTACAAAACCCAGGCTGTTCATAAAACTAACCAGAATTAAGAGAAAAGGAAAAGGTACAGTGAATCATCTAACACTAAATTTTAGAACCATAATAAATTTGAGGGAGAAAGGAGAAAATGAAATTGGGAGCTTAAAAATAAACCATTGAAACAAATTTAAGGGGCGCCTGGGTGGCTCAGTCGGTTAAGCATCCGGCTTCAGCTCAGGTCATGATCTCCCGGTTCGTGGGTTCGAGCCCCGCGTCGGGCTCTGTGCTTACAGCTCAGAGCCTAGAGCCTGCTTCAGATTCTGTGTCTCCCTTTTTCTCTGACCCTCCCCTGTTCGTGCTCTCTCTCTCTCAAAAATAAATAAAACATTAAAAAATATATTAAAAAACAAATAAAATAAATAAAACAGATTTAAACAGATAAATAAGCTTTCTACTTGGCACGGTACCTTTGATGAGTCGATACCACTGTCTGCAGACGAGGGCCGCAGTTTTGTGCTCCTGGTACGGCGAAAGAAAGGACAGGATATACTCCAAAACCTCCTCCGGCAGCTCGGACATGGGCCTGTTGTGTCTCGTCTCCGCAATCTCCAGCGCTGGGTGGGGCTCCTCGTCTTGCTCCATTGTCCCTTCCAGCACAGTTTCTTCTTGGTCCACGGCCATAAAACTGTCATCTTCACTGTCCGAGGAGCTGGCCATGACATTCCACTCAACAGCTACAGTGGAAATGAACAAACATCAGTATACACTGTCAGAAGCTCTGAAATAACTCAGGCACATGCATCCAAGCTGCGCACGATTTTTTTTTAGACCCTCAGTGTGAAATCTGTTCTTCAGCACTTTCCCACACTAGCTGTAAGCCACCTTGATTTGATAGGTAGAGCTCAAATACCAAGCCCATCCCAAATATCTAACAAATCCCTAAAGACTTCTTTCCCCCACCAAAGTTTATTTATTCATTTTGAGAGACAGAGACAGAGAACGCATGCAGGATGGGCAGAGAGAGGGAGAAAGAAGCCCAAATAGTCTCCATACTGTCAGTGCAGAGTCGACAGGGTCTCAATCCCACGATCCTGGGATCATGACCGGAGCTGAAACCAAGGGTAAGAACTCTTCCGACTGAGCCACCCAGGCGCCCCTAAAGGCTTCTGCTTGTATTTCTTCTCCCCACCGTAAATCAGAAGGATAGCTGAGTTCTGGCATAACCATAAAACAGGAAAACTGCTCCGTAACAGCTTCTCTAAGGCAAGCATCTGACTGGCAGACAGCAAAGGGAACGGCAACTGAACTCCCTTGGCCAGTAACGTGATTCAAGACCTCAAACTTCAAAGGAAAAACTAACTGAGGGTCCTATAAATAGTAGTAAGAACATTCTGAGGATGTGGATTAAGAAAAATTTTTTCTTACATACGACAAATCACTTATGAGGATAATAAATGTTTTAAGAATAAGCTACCCAGCTAAAATGCCAAATACAAGGTAACATTTACATTAGAAAACATCAAAACAGATCTAGGGAGTAAAAAACAAGAAACAAGATACATGCCCACCAATAACGTAACAGATACACTGTGGTACATTCACACACAGAATTCACACAGTGAAATACAGCAAGGAACTACAGACACCCACACAGCTAAATCTCAAACATAACACTGAGCAAAAGAAGACAGAAGAGTACAAACTACATGACCACACTTATGTCAGATTCAAAACTAGGCAAAATTAATTCATGCTATTGGACGCGAGTACGGCAGGGATGCTGGTGAAGTTGTTTCCTGACTGGGTAATGTTATACGGGTATGTTCACTTTGAGGTAAGTGCACCAAGATGAGCACTTAATGTTTAATGCACTTCTCTAAAGTTTACCAAAATAAGCCATTATCAACAGTTACCTCTTGTGAAGGTATTGTTTTTTAAATCATTATGGTTGATTTTCTTTTTTTTTTCTTTCTTTTTCTTTTCTTTTTTGAGACAGAGACAGTGTTAGCAGGGGAGGGTCAGAGAAAGAGGAAGACACAGAATCCGAAGCAGGCTCCAGGCTCTGAGCTAGCTGTCAGCGCAGAGCCTGACGGGGGGCTTGAACCCATGAACCATGAGATCATGACCTGAGCCAAAGCCAGATGCTTAACTGACTGAGCCACTCAGGTGCCCTTTTATGGTTGATTTTCAATTTCTTTTCTGTATTCCCTAAATTTTCTAGAGAGAGCACAACACGTTGAAATACACATGCAGAGGCAGTCAACTCATTTATACCATTCCCCTAATGTTCCAGGAACAGCCCGAGGTAAAAAAACAGTAAAATGAAGGGAACAGGGTGATTTATGTAAGAAGTGTGTCACAGGTTAGATTTTCCAGGAAGCAAATGGTAAAAAACAAACTAAAAATTCAGAATGAAAAAGGGTTTAATGGGGAGAACTCTTGTAAGGAGAAAACAGGAGGAAGCAGGCCTGGGCAGGAGGAGCAGAGTAGGATGCAGATCTGACAAAGCCTGGAGCAAGGACATTGTTCTGCGCAGCCGCTGGCCGGGGGCTGGCTGCTCCAAAGCTGAGGCTGACCCTGAAGAGACTATTGGCTTTCTTTAGTTACACTCCTTACAGACGGGCAGCGAGTCTTTTCTTAAAGGGATATCTGAGTTCGTTTTCTAATACTCTATTCCCCTTGATCACATAAATCTCCCTAGCCCACTCACTATGCCATTCACCTTATAAGTTTCCAGCATTCCCTCTAGCACTGATGCAAAGAACAAAAAATAATGGGAAGAGAAGAGTGATTCTGAAATATACTTGGGGCTCTGAGAAAGATCTGAAATGTTCTGGGGCACCTGGCTGGTTCAGTCAGCAGGGCATGCAACATCAAGGGTTGAGTTCAAGCCCCATGTTGATTACTTTAAAAAATAAAATCCTGGGCGCCCGGGTGGCTCAGTTGGTTGGACATCTGACTTCGGCTCAGGTCATGATCTCAGAGCTCGTGGGTTCGTGCCCCGCATTGGGCTCTGTGCTGACAGCTCAGAGCCTGGCGCCTCCTCCGGATTCTGTGTTTCCCTCGCTCTCTGCCCCTCACCTGCTCGCTCGTGCTTGCTTGTGCTCTCTCTTTCTCAAAAATAAACATTAAAAAAAAAAATTAAAAATAAATAAATAAATAAAATCCTTTTTGTATTATAATTTTTTAAAAAGAGAAATAGGCCAGGGGAGAGGGGCGGAGGGAGACAAAGAGAGAGAGAATCTTAAGCAGGCATGGAGCCTGACATGGGGCTAGATCCCATGATCCAGAATTATGACGTCAGCTGAGATCAACAGCTGGGCGCTCAACCAGCTGAGCCGCCCAGGCACACCACCCCCAATAAAATCTTAAAAAAAAAAATTCTGAAATGTTCCCAAAGGTGAGGGGGACAAAGAGAGCAAAGAACAGAAGCTTCTGATCGCATCTCTACCACTCCTATAATTCGTACAGGAGTGGTGTACATCTTAAAAACTGGAAGGATGGTCACGTTAAGGAAAATGAAAACATGAATCGACTCATGAAACTGCTTCCAAGAAACTCATCTACCAGATCAGCTCGTGACAGGACAGTGTGCCCTGGCCAGGTGACTGCTGGCGTCTTGTTGATGGTGAAGGGTTAAGCTGCAAGCTGCGGAGCAGCCGAAATCCCCCCAGTTGGGGCAGCGGTGGAGGCAGGTGGAGGCAACGTCCTCCCTTCCTTGCAGTCGGGAAGGAGTGTTTACTGGAGGGTTACTATAACTGTATCAGATAAAGGCCCCGCTCTGGGCGAGCGGTTCTTCCACAGGCTTAACTTGCGAGAGGAGGCCTTTCCATTCCGGCCCTAATGCCCACCTGAAAGAGTACAGCTTTGTGTACAATTTAAAATAAAAATTTAAAAAATTACTTCCCATACTCCCTCTTATTTTCCCCTCTACAAGTTATCATTTCTCACCTCCCACTGGCCATCTTCCCTAATTTATTGACTTTCTCATATTTTTAACCCCTACTCAGCTCTGGAATTCACTAAGGAAAAGAGTCCAAAGAAACAGATTCCTTGAATTGGCTGCATCTTTCACATTTGAATTAAACATAGCATCTCAAATATAGTTGTTCTTTACTCAACAACTTGACAGACTGTGAGTCTAGGGTCTGCTTCAGAACAAACTGAATCAATGAAGGCTGCAAAACGATACTTGATTAATACCATTTTCCCCCCAAGCAAAATAAATTTGTTCGGCTCAATAAAACAACTTCTTACTCCCTTTCCAAATCTTCTTGAAGTACAATTAGTAAGCCTACATAAAGGGATGCAAACTTTTGTAATACCCAGTTTTAAGTAATTCTCACCATTCAACCATTTTACGGTCCACAAAAGCATCAAACCCAATGCTCCTGGGGGCATGTTTGGAAACTTGGCCCTGAGCACAGACGCCAGTGAGAACACACAGGGAGGGGCTCAGAGGCAATTCCTCTGTAATTACACGCCCAGCACCAATTTGCACGGTCCCTCATTTTTACTTCCATGATTAGCTAATGAAATCATCACTTATATTCCCACAGGATATGGAGGGATTTTGAAACCGTTTTTTTCATGCCAAAAGAAGCCCTATAAAACATTTCACATGCAACTGTTAACTCATTGAATGTGGTTTTCATGAAGTCTTTATTATTTTTTAAGATTTTATTTTCAAAGTAATCTCTACACCCAATGTGGGACTCGAACTCACAACTCTGAGCTTGAGTTGCTGCTCTACAGACTGAGCCAAGTGCCACAGTTTTCATGGACTCTTTATTTTTTTATTTTTAAAAGATTAAAAAAAAAAAATCTCTAGAGCCAACATAGGGCTCAAACCAACTCTGAGATCATGAAGTCTTTAAAAGAAATCTTCCATACCCTTCACATTTGTGTTAGGACTTTTTATTTTCCCCAAGTTTTGGGGACAAAGAACAAATGAAGTCAGTTTACTGGAATTTGAGCTCCTTGAGGGCAGAGACTATTTGCCTGACCGTCTTGTCTTGCTAGCAGTAGACATTCAAATTAGCACAAGGTTTATTGATATTTCTACTCACAACCCCTTTATGCTGACTTCGTGTTATTTTATAATAGAAATTACATCATCAGTACATCCAGGAATAGCAGACCCTACCCTTATATGTCACTAGATGCTGTCAAGATATTTTATTGGTCAGAATGCACATCTCTCTCTGGTTCCTTGAATTTTGACCTTTTAAGGTGTACACTGGTCTGTGAGTTTGCTGCCAGACTCCGGAGCCATACCCAATGACCCTTTGCTGGGTCAAGATGGGTGAAACTAAAGAAACCATTTATTTGGCCCAGTAGTATCACTACTATACAATACTATATCTAGTATACTACCAGACTACATCCAACTAAATACAAATCACTTTTAAATATCCAAATACCTTGAGGCACCTGACTGTCTTAGGCAGTAGAGCATGCGACTCTTGGTCTCAGGGACGTGAGCTCAAGCCCCACAGTGGGTGTAGAGCTTATTTAAAAAAAAGAAATCCAAATACCTTGCCTTTTTGCAGTATAAATTAAGGTTAGGATTTTGAGATGGAGAGTCTGCCTACTGTTTCTAGCTATAATGCTGCATGATCCAGGGTAAGTCACACAGAACATGGGTAAACCTCTTTATCCCTAAGAAATGAAAATTCCCTACCAATATAAAGATTCTGTAAAGGTAGCAGATATCAACAAACTACTCTGAACTCCTTGGAGGAAAGGGATTAACTTGGGAAGAGCTAAAATCAATTCAAAGAAATTCAGGATGGGAATGAAACTACTTTGTTATCCATGTAAAAGTTATTATCAGATCCTAGTACAATATTTGATTAACGATGCCTCGGTTTCTGTACATTAGACATCTGACAGTCCTTTTGGAGTAAACATGTCTTTATGGAAATCAAAATACACTTCGCCTACCTAAAAGGAACCTGAAATTTAAAATGCAATCAAGACTGGGGTCCCTGGGTGGCTGAGTCCAGCACAGACAGAGCGGAGCCCGCTTGGGATTCTCCCTCTCCCTCTCCCTCTCCTTCTGCCTCTCCCCCTCATGTGTGTGCTCTCTCTCAAAATAAATAAACATTTAAAATCCAACTGACAGGTGGCTGGGTGGATCAGTCGGTTAAGCAGCCAACTTCAGCTCAGGTCATGATCTCACAGTTCATGGGTTCAAGTCCCGTGTCGGGCTCTGTGCTGACAGGTCAGAGCATGGAGCCTGCTTCTAATTCAGTGTCTCCCCCTCTGTCTCTGCCCCTCCCCAGCTCACACTCTGTGTGTGTCTCTCTCTCTCTCAAAAATAAATAAATGTTAAAAAAAAATTTTTAAAGAAACATTAAAAAAATTAAAAATAAATAAAATAAAATGTAATTGAGATTATTCTTCACAATTTCAAAAGGCTTTTTAAAAATTCAATAAGAGAACCTCTTATTGACAGTAAAATAAATACTGAGACTTAACTGAAAAATACATGGCTGGATTCAATGGAAAAGCACTCCTAATCATCCCTCAACAAGAGGGCTTCTGAGGCTTCAGGATATCAATATGAACTCATGAAGTTACCCACCTTGGCATCACTAACATGGGCTAAAAAGTATTAAGTCCTACTCTTAAAGATATAAAATACTGTTAAGATTTATAGAAAACCACAATATGATCTAAGATAACAAGCCTTCTTATTAACATAATTATCATTGTACTAAGTCAAATGAAAGAGTTATAGAAAACGGGAAAATGGGGAGGGTGCCTGGGTGGCTCAGTTGATTAAGTGTCCAACTCCTGATTTCAGCTTAGGCTACAATCTCATGCTTTGTGAGATTCACATTGGGCTCTGTGCTGACAGTATATGAAGGGAGCCTGCCTGGGATTCTGTCTTTCTCTCTCTCTGTCCCTCCCCTACTTGCTCTCTCTCAAAAATAAATTAAAAAATAAACTTCAAAAAAAAGGGGGGGGGAATAGAAAGTTATACCTTCCTGCATTCAACAAATATCAATGAGACATTTGCTATACAAGAAAATATAGTATGGGGCACCTGGGTGCCTCAGTTGGTTAAGCATCTGACTCTTGATTTCAGCTCAGGTCATGATCTCATGATTCACGAGTTCAAGCCCCAAGCTGGGCTCAGTGCTGACAGCATGGAGCCTGCTTGAGGGTCCCTCTCTCCCTCTCTCTCAAAATAAATAAACTTAAAAAAAAAAAAATACTGTGCTTACATCTCATGAGAATTAAGAAAAAAAAAAAAAAGAGGGTATGCCACTATTCCTCACAAGGGGATTAACGTGGTAACAACCAAAGACACCCAAATAAAGAATACCAACACAGGACAGACCTATGGTACAAAACAAGAAGCTTTAGCAGTTCAGGGAAGGAGGAGATGGCTTCAAACTAGTCTGAGCAGGAAATTACACAAAGGCAAGCATTTCAACTGAAGAATAGGCAGGATTTCAGAGAATGAAATGGGGGAAGGTGGAGGGATAAAATCTTCAAATTGCTATCTCTTGAAATGACAGTCTTTGCTACTTACACAACTAACTTTAGGACAAGTGTAAAACCTATTTTTTTTTTTACTTGATGGGTGTTTTACCATGTGTACATGCTACTTAATATCTTATATACATTAACAGAAGCTCATAATCTGGAGACTCCTTAGTTCCTGACAGTCAGTGTTGTGACAAAGTCTAGAAACAGAACAATTTGGCATAACTACTGTTGCTATTAGCAACCCGTGAGCTATTTTGACAAGCAAGTTCAGAGAGCTGTTTCTGCAAAGCACCCCAAACTTAGTAAGAGATATCAGCTGCAGTAGGTTTTAGTGGCTAACTCATCAATGTGTTTTCTAAGTAAGCCCCTCTTCGGTGAAAGAGAAAAATAAAGTATTTTGCCAAACTAACCTAATTAGTATACTTTTATTCTTTACCATGGCTGCTATCAAATGAAAGCACTTTATGACTGCTATGGAGTAGCAGCAGAAATGTAACAGTTCTCAGGATTTGTTATTACTGATATAAATGGTCAAGAAAAATGCGGCTTCATATCATGAATGGAAATACTCTAGGTTCTGAAATCCCATATGGAGGTTCCACATATTCTAAGTTCAGCCAAATGTTTTATTTGGTAGAAAGAGTGTAACAGAACTTTAATACACAAATTTGTATTGTGTGGGAGCTTGAATTTTTTTAAATTTTTAATGCTTTTTAATTTATTTTTGAGAGACAGAGAGAGACAGCGCGAGCAGGGGAGGGTCAGAGAGAGAGGGAGACATAGAATCCAAAGCAGGCTCCAGGCTCTGAGCTAGCTGTCAGCACAGAGCCCAATGCGGGGCTCGAACCCATGAACCGTGAGACCATGACCTGAGTTGAAGCTGAACACTCAACCGACTGAGCCACCCAGGCGCCCCAAAGGAGCTTGAATTTTTAGATTTTTTTAATCTTTAGATTTTAAAACTAATCATTTACAGAGTACTGAATAAATCGGATTGTAATAATTTAACATATAACAGTAGTTTTAAACAAGTCTTTCATTTGAAGTATAGTATAAATCAGAGAGGAGTTAGAGGAGAAAAAAGGTACATTAAAAGGTGCCTTATTCTGGGGCCTCCTGGGTGGCTCAGTCGGTTAAGTGTCTGACTCTTGATTTTGGCTCAGGTCATGATCTCACAGCTCATGGATCAGGCCCCACGTCAAGCTCTGTCTGTGCTAACAGCTCGTACCTGCTCAGGATTCTCTGTCTCCCTCTTGCTCTGCCTCCTCCCCCAATAGCATTCTCTCCCTCTCTCTCTCTCTCTCAAACATTTTTTAAAAGGTGACTTATTCTGGGTTTGGAAATTTTTTCCCTCTCAAAAATAATTAAGAAATTAAGAAAAATGGGGGCATCTGGGCTCAATCAGTTGGGCATCCAACTCTTGATCTCAGGTCATGATCTCACAGTTTGTGGGACTGAACACTGCGTTGGGCTCTGCGCTGACAGTGTGGCGTCAGGTTGGGATTCTCACTCTTCCTCTTCTCTGCCTCTCTCTCTCAAAATAAATAATTAACTAATTAAAAAATAAGAAAAATGCAAAAGGGGCAAATAACCATACTATAACAGTAGTAAACTGTATTTTTTAAATGTTTGTTTATTTTTGAGAGAGACAGGGTGTGAGCAGGGAAGGGGCAAGAGAGAGGGAAACACAGACTCTGAAGCAGGCTCCAGGCTCCGGGCTCTGAGCTGTCAGCACAGAGCCCAGTGTGGGGCTTGAACTCATGAACCATAAGATCATGGTCTGAGCCGAAGTCAGATGCTTAACTGACCGAGCCATCCAGGTACCTGGCCAGTAGTAAACTGTATTAACACGAAGTTGACTGTATCAGGCTATAAGAAATGCTCAGAACATACACACCTCTCTCTATATGCTCTGGCTCCCATGACACTACGTGCCTGGCTGCAGTACTAGAAATTACCCCACCGCAAGTTGTCTACCTGCCTCCCACTCTCCCCTTCGGCGACGGCAGAAAATTGTTTTCTCATCCATACAAGCCTTCAGCAAAAGGCTGCTGAATGAATGAGCAAACACAACTTTATGAATTCATTTTAGAGTCAACAACAAAACCTAAATGTTAATTCCTACATATTCCGCTTAACCAACTGGGCCACCCAGGCGCCCCAATTCCTACATATTCTGATGAAAGAAACCAACCATATCAAAAAGATAAAAAGCAATAAAATAAGAGTTAAGATGGCTAAAGACTAATAAAACCAGAGGGCAGAGTAAAAACAGGCATGAAGTGGGAATTTTTATTCTTAAATTAAAAACACACAGTACCGGGCACCTGAGTGGCTCAGTCATGCACCTTCCCTCCAACAAGAGAGGACTGTGCACAAACCACCACAGGCCAAGGTCCTCTCAGCCTTTTGCGGAGAGTCTTTCACAGTGTTCCCAGACTTCTGAATTTCATAAATCAGCAATTTTTTTTTTGGACTGACATAGGGTCAACAAATTTTTATTTTCCCAAATAAGGACAAGGGGAAAAAAAGACACCATTTATACAAATCCTACCATTTAATATAGTTTCACAAAAGGACATTTAAAAACCTGAACAAGGTAGAAAGTCACAGTGTTTGAATAAAAGGTCTCCCTTCCAGAAAGGAAACCATACACCCGCATACACACATGTGCACACACCCTCAAGACAACGAGTGTGAATGAGGATTTTTGGGAACCACTACTGTGGCATGATATTTCATTTTAACACTTTGCTTTAAGGAGGGGGGGGGAATCCTACAATTAAAATGTCATGTAATCTGAATTTTAAAAATTGTTTAAGTTTTTTACCTTAATTCCAGTATAGTTACCATACAATGTTCTATTGGTTTCAGATGTAAAATACAGTGATTCAACAATTCCACACATTACTCACGGCTCATCCTGGTAAGTGTACTCTTTAATCCGCATCACCTATTTCACACACGCTCCAACCTCCCCTGTGGTATCCATCTGGTTCTTCTCTATAGGTTAAGAGTCTGTTTCTTGGTTTGTCTCTTTTTTCCTTTACTCATTTGTTTTATTCCTTAAATTCCACATTAGTGAAATCACATGGTATTAGTCTTCCTCTGAGTTATTTCACTTAGCACCACACTCTCAAACTCGACCCATGTTGTTTCAAATGGCAAGATTTCACTCTTTTTCAATGGGTGAATAACATTCCATTATGTACGCACATGCGCGTATGCTGCTTGGTTCTTCTTTATCCATTCATCTCCTGACAGACACATGGGCTGCTTCCATAATCTGGCACCTGGGTGGCTTAGTCGGTTAAGCGTCCAACTTCGGCTCAAGTCATGATCTTTCAGTCCGGCTCTCTGCTGTCAGCCCAGAGCCTGCTTCAGATCCTCTGTCTCCCTCTCTCTCTGCCCCTCCCCCACTTGTGCATGCGTGCCTGCTCTCTCAAATAAATAAACATTAAGTTTTAAAAAATAATGCTGCAATCAACACAGAGTGCATGTATCCCTTTGAATTAGTGTTCTTCTATTTTCTGAGGAAATATCCAGTAGTGACATTACTGGTTCACATAGTAGTTCTGTTTTTAGTTTCTTGAGGCAACTCCATACCGTTTTCTGCAGTGGCTACACCAGTTTGCATTCCCATCAAGAGTGCAAGAAAGTTCCTTTTTCTTCATATCCATCCTAATACTTACTGTTTCTTATGTTAAGCGTTTAGCCATTCTCACAGGTGTGAGGTGATGTCTCATTGTAGTTTCGATTTGGATTTCCCTGATGCTGAATGGTTCTGAGCATCTTTTCAAGAATCTGTAGGCCGTTTGTAGGTCTTCTTTGGAGACATATCCGTTCATGTCTTTTGCCCATTTTTTAATTGCGTTGTTTGGTTTTGAGGCGTTGAGTTGTATCAGATCTTTATAGATTCTGGATACCCCCGTTTATCAGATAAGTCATTTGCAAATATCTTCTCCCATTCAGTAGTTTTGGTGACGAATTCTCGTTTTGATTACGGTTTCCTTTGCTGTGCAGAAGCTTTTTATTTTGAGGCAGTCCCTACAGTTTATTTTTGCTTTTGTTTCCCTTGCCCAAAGAGACCTATCTAGAAAGCTGTTGCTGTGGCCGATGTCAAAGAAATTGCTGCCTGTTCCAGGAACTTTTATGATTTCAGGTCTCACATTTAGATCCCTGATCCATTCTGACTTCACTCTTGTGTAGGGTGTAAGAAAGTCCAGTTTCGTTCTCTTGCATGTAGCTGAACAGTTTTCCCAGCACATCTGAAAAGACTATCTTTTTCTCACGGTAATACTCTTCCTTCCTTTGTCAAGGATTAATTAACCATATACTTGTGGGTTTATTTCTGAGTTTTTATTCTATTCCACTGATATATGTGTCTTTTTCTGTACCAGTACCATACTGTTTTGATTACTACAGCTTTATAATTATAGTATCATGGCACCTGCAAACAGTGACAGTTTTACTTCTTCCTAACCGATTTGGACATCTTTTATCTCTTTTTGTTGTCTGACTGCTGTGGCTAGGGCTTCCAGTGCTATGTTGAATAAAAGTGGTAAGAGTGGACATCTCTGTCTTGTTCCTGACCTCACGTGAAAGGCTCTCAGTTTCTCCCCACTGAAGATATTAGCTGTGGGTTTGTCATATATGGACTTTATGTTCCCTCTGAACCTTTGCTGAGAGTTTTCTTCACAAATAGATGTTGTACTTTATCAAATGGTTTTTCTACATCTATTGAAATGATTGTATGGTTTTTATCCTTTCTCTTATTTTTTTAAATGTTTTTATATATGTTTGAGAGAAAGAGCATGAGTTGGGGAGGGAGGGAGAGAGGGAGGGAGAGAGGGAGAGAGGGAGAGGGAGGGAGAGAGGGAGGGGGAGGGAGGCAGAGGATCAGAAGCAAGCTCTGGGCTGACAGCAGAAAGCCCATGTGGGGCCTGAACCCATAAACCGCAAGATCACAACCCAAGCCAAAGTCAGTCACTCAACCAGCTGAGCCACCCAGGCGTCCCATCCTCTCTCACTGATTGATGTGCAAGTATCAAACCACCCTTGCATCTCAGAAATAAATCCCACCTGACTGTTAATGATTTTTTAAATATATTGTTGGATTTGGTTTGCCAGAATTTTGTTGAGGATTTTTATATCAATGTTCATCAGAGATACTGTCCTCTGGTTCTCTTTTTTTGTAGTGTCTTTATCTGGCTTTGGTAGCAGGATAATGCAGACCTCATAGAATGCATCTGGAAGTTTCCCTTCTTCCTTTTTTGAGAAGTTTGAGAATAGTTTGAGAAGAACAGCTATTAATTCTTCTTTAAATGTTTAGTAGAATTCACCTGTGAGCCTGCCTGGCCCTGGACTTTTGTTTGTTGGGGTTTTTTTGATTACTGATTCAATTTCATTGCTGGTAATCGGTCTCTTCAAATTTTTCTATTTCTACCTGTTTTGGTTTTGGTAGGTAATAATTTTCTAGGAATTTATCCATTTCTTCTAGGTTGTTATTTTAAACAAAACTAGCTGTTCCCACTATGCTGAGAAACCATTCCCTAATGATACAAAAATAGAGACAACGATGGCCACTGGCAAGAATACAATGAAACCTGATTTCTTTTAGGAATATCTTAGCTGTTCTTTTCTTTAGTTGGCTTTTTTTATAATGCTCTTTAATTTACAATGGTTTGTATTTACAATGCTTTCATTTTGTGTTCACTAAATTCTTAAGATCTATATATTTTTAAGGTCTATATTTTTATTAAGATTTAACTATGGTACTTTTTTCTTTTAAACTGAAAATGAGTATATTAGTCACATTTTATTACTGTTATTGGGAGTATATTTTTAAAATTTTTTTATGTTATTATTTGTTATTGAGGCAGAAACAGAGCATGAGTGGGGGAGGGGCAGAGAGAGAGAGGGAGACACAGAATCCAAAGCAGGCTCCAGGCTCTGAGCTGTCAGCACAGAGCCTGAAGTGGGGCTCGAACCCACGAACCATGAGATCATGACCTGATCCGAAGTTGGACGCTTAACCAACTGAACCACCCAGGCGCCCCTGTTATTGGGGGTATTACAGTCAAATCACAGAGTTTCAAAACTTTCCATAAAAACTAAAGTTTTAAGCACCAGGTTCTCACACAAGATGCTCTTTGTGCTATTAAAAACAAAAACAGGGGCGCCGGTTGGGCGACCGGCTTCGGGTCAGGTCATGATCTCACATGAGCCCTGTGTCAGGGCTCGGTGCTGACAGCTAGCTCAGAGCCTGGAGCCTGCTTCAGACTCTGTGTCTCCCTCTCTATCTGACCCTCCCCTGCTCGCACTGTCTCTCTCTGTCTCTCAAAAAAAAAAAAAAATTAAAATAAACATTTAAAAACAAAAACAAAAAACCCCCCAAGTCTAAACTTCATTCCAAAATTATATAAGCTAGAAAACTCTTTAAGATCCAGTAGAAAGTCTAAAATAATAAGGAAAACAGAAGTCTCTCCTGGGTTAAAGACTAACTATGGCAATCACCACCTCATGGCTTCAGTTTTAAGAACCCTTTTCTGGTTCACTCATCCATCGTAGATCTACTTCAATGGAAGGAGAAATTTTTTAAAATCAAATTCATTTTACTTTATACAAGTAAATATCTGTAGAAGTATTTCTTTCAGGGGCACCTGGGTGGCTCAGTCGGTTAAGCCTCCGACTTCGGCTCAGGTCAGATCTCACGTTCGTGGGTTCGAGCCCTGAGTCGGGCTCTGTGCTGACAGCTAGCTCAGAGCCTGGAGCCTGCTTCAAATTCTGTGTCTCCCTCTCTCTCTCTGCCTCTCCCCCTCTCCTGCTCTGTCTCTCTCTGTATCAAAAATAAATAAAACATTAAAAAAATTTTTTTAAATAAAAAAAAAGTATTTCTTTCAGAAGGAGAAATTCATACATAAGAAAAAAGTTTGGGGCACCTGGGTGGCTCAGTCGGTTAAGTGTCTGACTTTGGCTCAGGTCATGATCTCACAGTTTGTGGGTTCAAGTCCTCCACTGGGCTCTGTGCTGACAGCGTGGAGCTTGCTTGGGATTCTCTCTCTCTCTCTCTCTCTCCCTCTCTCCCTCTGTCTCTGCCTCTCCCCTGCTTGCTTGCTTACATGAGTGCACTTTCTCTCTCTCAAAATAAACAAACATAGGGGTGTCTGGGGGGCTCAGTCAGTGAAGTATCTGACTTTGGCTCAGGTCATGATCTCACAGTTTGTGGGTTCAAGTCCTCCGCTGGGCTCTGTGCTGACAGCTCAGAGCCTGGAACCTGCTTCAGATTGTGTCTCCCCGCCCCCCCCGCCCCTCCCCAACTCCTACTCTCTCTCTCAAAAATAAACATAAAAATAATAAAAAGAAAAAAATTCAAGAATGTATTTAATTTAGCAATATTTATCAATTTAAAAATTTTTAATGTTTATTCACTTTTGACAGAGAGAGACAGAGGGTGAGTGGGGGAGGGACAGAGAGAGAAGAAGACACAGACTGTGAAGCAGGCTCCAGGCTCTGAGCTGTCAGCACAGAACCTGACACAGGGCTCAAACCTACGAATCCTGAGATCATGACCTGGGCCAAAGTCAGATGCTTAACCCACTGAGCCACCCAGATGCCCCTATAATGTTTATTAATTTTAAATGTTCAAGTTCTTTGACTCAGCAAATTTTAATCTCCAGGTGTCTTCCCAACACAAACATCTGCACATGTGCCCAAAAATGTATGCACAAGAGATCTGTTGTATCTTCTATGTAATGACAAAAACTTGCCAATACCCAAACGACCATTAATAGAATGGCTAGATAAATTATCCTGAATCTAAATTACAGAATTAGAGCACCAGGTTTTTTTTAATGTTTATTTATTTTTGAGAGAGAGAGAGACAGAGCACGAGCAAGGGAGGGGCAGAAAGGGAGACTCAGAATCTGAAGCACGTAGAGCACTAGTTTGTAAAAATATGGGTATTTCACCATATACTGACATGAAGAGATCTCCAACACAACCATTATGCAGAAAATGCATAACACCATTTATGTTAAATAAGTCAAGGGAGCCTGGCTGGCTCAGTTGGAAAAGCATGCAACTCTTGATCTCAGGGTTGTGAGTTTGAGTCCCATGTTGAGTGTAGAGATTACTTAAAAAATAAAAAAATAATAAAAAATTAAGGGGCACCTGGGTGGCTCAGTCAGTTAAGCGTCCAACTCTTGGTTATAGCTCAGGTCATGATATAACGGTTCATGGGACTGAGCCCCGAGTCGAACTCCAGGCTCCACATGGACAGCAAGAAGCCTGGTTGGAACTCTCTCTCCCTGTCTCTCTGCCCCTCCCTGCTCATGCTTGTGCTCTTTCTCTCAAAATAAATAAATAAACATTTTTTTAAAATGACCTTTAAAGAAAACTTAAAAGAATAAATCAGTGGCTGCCCATCAGAATCACTTGAAAACTATTAAAATTCAGAGTATGACCACTCAAGACCAACCAAATCAAAATCTCTGGGACACATGGTGGAGGCGGGTGGTGGATCTCAATAATTTTTATCTTGCAGGCTCCAGGCTCTGAGCTGTCAACACAGAGCCTGACTTGGGGCTCGAACTCACGAACCTGAGCCAAAGTTGAACGCTTAAGCAACTGAGCCACCCAGGTGACCCCGGTCATTTTCATCTTTAATAAAGCACCCAACAACTCTTTCATAGCCAGTCCAACAACAACAAATGAATAAACATTATAAGTCCATGTAGAATCCTCTACATATAAACACATAGAAAAGTTATCTAGAAATACATCAAATTTAAGACAATCTCTAAGAAAGGAAAGATGGAGTCTTTGCCTTTTTAAAATGAATTTTTAACAGTCAAAAATATCCTACACAAAATACTGTTATAGAGGTGTAGCCATTGTGGGAAACACTATGGTAGTTCCTCAAAAAAGTAATCATAATTCCCATATTCTATTGTATGCCCATGTTCACAGCAGCACTGTTCACAGCAGCGAAAGGTGGAAACAACCCATATGTCTATCAGCTGATGAATGATAATAAAATCTAGCATATACACACAACAGAGTATTATTCACCTTAAAGAGGAATGAAATTCTTACACCTGCTACAACATGGAAGAAGCCTGAAAACATTTTGCTACGTGGACAAGCCAGACATGCTGTAGGATTCCACTATGTGAGGTACTAAAGTAGTTAAAACATACAGATACAATGTAGAATGGTGGCTGCCAGGGGCTCAGGGGAGGGGAGAACAGAGGGTTATTACTGAATGGGTATGGAGTTTCAGTCAAAAGATGAAAACATTTTGGGATGGATAGTGGTGATGGGCAACAATGTGAATATATTCAATGCCACTTAACCACACACTTAAAATAATTAAATGGTAAATTTTATGTTATATATATTTTACCACAATTAAAAAACTTTATAGACACAGATGCACAATTTAAAAAATAATAAAATGAACCACTTTGTACCACATCCAAGTTAGGAAATATTACATCACCAGGACATTTAGAAATGTCCCCCACCCCTAACTCAACCAGAAGTAATCACTATGCTATTTTCTCTATCACTCCCTTACTTTTCTTTATAATTTTACCGCATAAGAACATCACATAAAAATATATTCTTAAGCAATACGTTGTTTAGTTGATGGATGCAGTTATAGTTCATTTTCAATACAGTGTAAAATTGTTGCATGAATATACCACAATCTATCCATTCTACTGTTGAAAGAAATCAAGGTCTCCAATGTTTGCTCTTATGAAATAATGAGCATTTTTAAGTTTCTGTATATTAGGAGTAGCCTTCAAACTTTCTTGGTAAGAAACACGTTCAAGGTTTCTTGGTAAGAAAACATGTTCTACCTCATAAATCAGTCCACCTACACATACAGATTAATAATTGGGAATACGTTTCTCAAAAGTAATACCCTTACAATGAGGTACACTGACATTTTCTGTTGTATTTAACATTTTAGAAAATTGTTGGCCAAATGCTATTAAATTGCCTTCATTCTTACTAACGGGCTGCAAACCATAAGTTGAAAACAATGCTCTAGAATACATAGTTAGGAGGGGTGCCAGGGTGGCTCAGTTGGTTAAGTGTCTGACTCTTGGATTCAGCTCAGGTCATGAAGTCGTGGTCCTTGAGTTCAAGCCCCATGTCAGGCTCTATGCTGACAGCATGGACCCTGCTTGAGATTCTCTTTCCCTCTCTCTCTGTCCTCCTCCACTCTCATGAACATTCTCTCTCTCAAAAAAATAAATGAACTTAGAATACATATTTAGAAGTGAAATTGCAGGCTGTAGGTAGAAGTAGGTACACCTCTCTTGGGTAATGTCAAACTGTCTTCTGAAATCATTCCAACACACACTCCCACCTGAGTGTATGTAACAAGTGATTTTAATTTCTTTGGAGTTTATTTATAAGTAATCTCTACATCCAAGATGAGGTTTGAACTCATGACACCAAGATTAAGAGCTGCATGCTCTTCCAACTGAGCCAATGAGGCACCCCAATTTTATTTTATTTTAAAATCATGGGGGACACCTGGGTGGCTCAGTCAAACATCTGACTTCGGCTCAGGTCATGATCTCACAGTTCATGAGTTCGAGCCCTCGTCAGGCTCTGTGCTGATAGCTCAGAGCCTGGAGCCTGCTTCAGTATGTGTGTCTCCCCCTCTCTCTCCCCTCCCCCACTCACACTCTGTGTGTCTCTCTTTCAAAACTGAATAAATATTAAAAATTTAATAAAATAAAATCTTTAAAAATGATATTGTACTTATATGTTAAAAATTTTAAATTTCTCTAACACAGTAGGAAAGCAGACTACTACTACTATTACAATTATTGCATGAAGATCAGATAAATCTATTTTTCTCCAAAAAAGGGAACATTTAGGGAACAGATGAAAAGATTTAATGGACTAAACTTTGATATGTGATCTGGACATAAAGTAAATAAAGTTATTCTACTGGACTTTGGAAAATATATCTTATTTGGTTTAATTCTTCCTATCAACAATATGAATGTTTTGATAAAATGAATAAAATTACTAGGCAATAGCTACCAAAGCATTCCAGGCATTTAAGAATAAGATGAAGGTCTCCTTCTCACAGATGGCAATTCAGCCATTTTGAACTACTTGTTCCTGCGACGGACCCATTGCTGGTCTTTGTTCTTTCTGGCTACCCGTTCCCCTTCCTAAAATACCCTTTCTCCTACTTGCCAGCTTGGCAAATTCCTACTTGTTATTTAAGAGTTATGCCTTGTGAGATCCTCCCATCCCCTCCAGCTCATTAAGTATTCCTTATGGCCTTCTATTCATTTTGTACAGTATCGTCATTATCTAAGAGCTGTATAAATATTTGTTGAGTTAGGTGGCCTACAAGACCTAAGCCAACTTTAGATAAATAACACAGATAGCTCCTACTTTTCATCGCTTCACAAGTTACAATTCTGCTCATTAATACTGGCCTAATTAAAACCCATATTTCACTTCTTATTGCTATGGTTTCAATAAAGTCCAGACAAAGCACCAGCACAAAAGGCACTCAAGAGTCAACATATACAGCCCAAATTTTGCTCTCAGGCAGACACTATACTTTAAGGGGTCTCGGAACATGTGAAAATGACCAATGCCAACTGCCCTTTTATATGTGCTGTATCATGCTGTCCTTCAAATGAGCAGTGTGATGGCAGAAAACCTTTAACACTCCATAAGAGTCCACACATCTAGGGGCACCTGGGTGACTCAGTCAGTTAAGCCTCTGATTCTTGATTTGGCTCCAATCATGATCTCACAGTCATGAGATCTAGGCTGGCATCATCTGGCTCCATGATGAGCTTGGAGCCTGCTTAAGATTCATTCCCCACCCTTCCTCCTCGCCAGGTGTGCACATGTGTGCTCTAAAAAAAAAAAAAAAAAAGAGTCCACACATTTAAAAGGATGGAGGGATGGAGTCAGAAAAACTGATTTCCATCTTTGACCTTCTTTAAATTTGCTGTGACCTGAGAGAAATTGATTTTGCATACTATAGCAATTATTTGGTTAAAAATAAAATCTACCAGTAATTTCAAAATGTGGCATCCAATATCATTTCTATAAAAATAGGTGAAGACTGTGCAAAATATAAACGTATTCAAAAAAAGCTTATAAATACTGAATTCAGCTATCAGACACAAACGTGTGAAGGCAAAATTTTCTACTTAAAAATTGATTCTACAGACAAGACTAATGCCCTCATTCAACACTTTACTGGTGTTTGGAGTCAAAGGTCAATTGTATGGTCTGTTCTAAGCAGCTGACTTTAAAATTCTTTAGGGGCACCTGGGTGGCTCAGTTGGTTAAGCGTCCAACTTCAGCTCAGGTCATGATCTCACGGTTCGTGGGTTCAAGCCCTGCATCGGGCTGTGTTCTGATAGCTCAGAGCCTGAAGCCTGCTTTGGATTCTGTGTCTTCCTCTCTCTCTCTGCCCCTCCCCTGCTTGTACTCTTTCAAAAATAAATAAAAAACATTAAAAAAAATTTTTTTAAGTATCAGTAGGAACCCATTTTTTTTTCCTCTTTAAAGAAAGCATTTCGGGGGTGCCTGGGTGGCTCAGTCAGTTAAGTGTCCAACTCTCAATTTCACTTGAGGTCATGATCTCATGGTTAGGGAGGGGACTGAGCTCCACGTTAGGGGCCCAGGCTGAGCATGGAGCCTGCTTGGGATTCTCTCTCCCTCTCCCTCTGACCTTCTCCACTTGCACTCTCTTTCTCTCTCAAAATAAACCAAGAAAGAAAGAAAGAAAGAAAAGAAAGAAAGAAAGAAAGAAAGAAAGGAAGGAAGGAAGAAAAGAATGGAAGGAAGGAAGGAGGAAGGAAAGAAAAAGAAAGGAAAAAGAAAAGAGAAAGAAAAGAAAAAGAAAGGGGAAAGGAAAGGGGAGGGGGGAGGGGAGGGGAAGGGAGGAAAGAGTGAGTTAATTTCCTGGGAGCACCTGGCTGGCTCAGTAAGTAGAGCATCCTACTCTTTTGTTGTTGTTGTTGTTGTTTTATTTTTGATACAGAGAGAGACAGAGCATGAAAGGGGGAGGGGCAGAGAGAGAAGGAGACACAGAACTGGAAGCAGGCTCCAGGCTCTGAGCTAGCTGTCAGCACAGAGACTGATGCGGGACTTGAACCCACGAATGTGAGATCTGACCTAGGCCGAAGTCGGAGGCTTAACCGACTGAGCCACCCAGGCGCCCGAGCATCCTACTCTTGATCTCTGAGTCATGAGTTTGAGCCCTATGTTGGGGGTAGAGATTACTTCGAAAAAGATTCAAAAGCAATGACCTCTCACTAGTAAAGAGTTCCCCAGAACTCAGATTGTGGACTTCATATCCTATTTTCCACTGAAAAGATGGTCTCCTTAGAGAAATGGCTGTTTCTAAAGTTGGGGCAGGAAATGTACAAAGTGATCCTGGAACATCCTGTCGGGCCCAAAGCAAATGTAGGGGCACCTGGGTGGCTCAGTCAGTTAAGTATCCAACTTCAGCTCAAGTCATGATACTTTCATTTGTGGGTTCAAGCCCCGCATCAGGCTCTGTCCTGACAGTGTAGAGCCGGCAATGTGCTTTGGATTCTGTGTCTCCCTCTCTCTGACCCTCCCCCACTCACGTACTGTCTCTCTCCTCTCTCTCTCTCTCAAAAATAAACATTAAAAAAAAAAACAAAAAAAGATTAATTTAGTCATGTCAAAAAGTCATGGGACCCAAATAAAAGGCACTCCCACAGGCCTAGGAGGAAATAATTTGAGCATCAAAACCACAAAACACAAAACTACTATGGATTCAAACATATGAAATATATAAAAATCTGTATGTTCACAATGTTACTAAAAAAATTTCACTGGTTGTCAGGGGAGGCTACCAAAGGGACTAATTCATGATTACTCTAAAATTACTTGAAAAATAAGGGAAACAATCAAGTCCTACTTTTCCTATACTAATCAACAGAGTAAACAAATAGTGTGGTAAAGCTCTTCCTGGAAAATTTCACTTATATGAAGAAGGAAGAACAGAATAAGAAAACTACCATTTTGCAATCCCTAATTATTTATAATCAACAAAAAGGTACTAAAACCATTCCATGAAAGGCTGATGGAAAACATTCTAAGGGAGAGATCAGGCTCCTATCATCTGAACCCAGTGCTCGATCTGAACATGGTTAAAAGTGGAGACCTCTTGAGGCCACCTGGGTGGCTCTGTCAGTTGAAAGTCTGACTTTTGATTTTGGCTCAAGCCCTGCATTGGACTCTGCTGTCAGAGTAGATCCTGCTTGAGATTCTCTCCCTCCCTGTCTCTCTCTCTCTCCCCCCCTCAAAATAAACAAAAAAAAAAAAAAAAAAAGGAAAACAAAAAACAAACCCAAGACCCAAAAATCAATTAAAGATGAGTATGTGTTATTTGGGAAATGGTATCTACAATTTGCTTTAAAACACTCTACCACACCAGTGCCCAAAAGTACGGAGACAGACAGGACGAGCACTGGGTGTTCTACACAGGGGATGAATCACTGGAATCTCTCCTGAAATCATGATTGCACGATATGTGAACTAACTTGGATGCAAATTAAAAAAAAAAGAGTATGGAGATAGATGAAATAAAACAGGTAAGATGTTGGTAACTTTTAAAGCTCAATGATGAGTACAGACAGATTAAATATAGTTGTCCATTTACATATATATTTGACGCTTCCCTTTACATAACGTTGAAGAAGAAGAAAAAGGTTTGCCCAAACTCTATGCACAAATTAAGAGCATACAACCGATGAGGGGTTGCTGAAAACAGTGGCAAAACTGTGATTCTGCCACAAGAATCCTCAAAACAAAGGGGCCACATTAGTTGTTAAAATGTACAGATATACTTTTGTACCCATATGAATTAGACTGGCAAGGAAAGTATATCTTGGAATCACAACTGTCTGAAAAAACTGTATTTAAATTCTTTAATTTTATGTAAGCATTTCCTTTAAAAGCCTTCATTTCCTTAGCTATAAAATGTGGGTAATAATAATATATATCTCATAAAGCCATCATGAGGATTAAGTGCATGTAAATTCTTGGAAAAGTGTAAGGCATATAGTAAATACTCAAATGTTTTTTGCACTTTGTTTTACATTTCTACCTGCAGAGATATGGTCAAAGCACAACATTTTAAACAAGCCAGTAGTTAAAGTAAATTTGTTTTACCATAGATACCAAGTTTCTATCAGAAGATAGGTTTCCTTTCAAGAAAGCAGTTGTATGTTCTAAAACAGTAAGTTAGATGAATCAATGTTTTTAATAAGCACAAAAATGTAAACATACTCAGCTTTATTTCAAATGATTTGCAAAATAATGTGCCTTATACTGTTACACAGGAACACAAAAATTACTCAAAGAAGTCTGCACTTTACAATGACTTATACCAAGAGTTCTAAGCCTAGCAATGAAATTTCCATTGAAAGCAGTGCCACAGGGGTGCCTGGGTGGCTCAGTCGGTTGAGCATCAGACTTCAGCTCAGGTCATGATCTCACAGTTTGTGGGTTCGAGCCCCACATCAGAGCCTGGAGCCTGTCTTTGGATTCTGTGTCTCCCTCTCTCTCTGACCCTCCCCTGCTCATGCTGTCTCTCTCTCTACAATAAATAAAAACAATTAAAAAATTTTAAAAAATTAAAAAAAAAAAAAAAGAAAGCAGTGCCATATACTACAGGTCCAAAAGGAGATAAAATACTGTCAGGATCCGCTGGTTTCACTTGATTTTGGTTTCCAATGAGCATAATGCTTTAGTCAGAGCTCCTCTGGAGAGGTCTTCAGACACACAAGGCATACAGAGAGAAATAACAATATAAATGTATATATATTCTATTTCTATTTAACGTCTACTATCCCACAATTAATAACCTCATGCTGTTAACTTTAAAATTTCCTGAAACTATTTTTCATCGTGTAACATGTATTGCTTGATTTCCAAATGACTTTAGAATCTCAGTTTCACTTTGATTGAAGAGTTTGTTACTGTTACTTTGTATAAATAATATTCCTATATCTGCCAGAGTTGAACATTTTCAATGTAAATAAAAAACACTGTCTTTATCACTCATATGAGGTCTCTAAGATACAAAACAAATGAACATAAAGGAAGGGAAGCAAAAATAATACAAAAACAGGGAGAGGAACAAAACGTAAGAGACTCATAAATATAGAGAACAAACAGGGTTATTGGAGGGGTTGTGGGGGCGGGGATGGGCTAAATGGGTAAGGGGCATTACTCTTGCACTATGTGCTAACTAACTTGGATATAAATTTAAAAAATAAATTAAATTTAAAATAAATTTAAAAAAAACAAAAAAAGAAAAAATACTGTCTTTTAAATTTTGAAAAGCAAACATTCTTCTAATTATGGTCTTTTACAAACAATTAGTATGGAAACTACATTTACTGATAAAGTAATTAAATCTAGGAAATTTATTTATACTACTCCTCATTTGCTTGTATTACACTAAAAAAGAAAATATATTTTCTCTTATTTCCCTCCAAAATGATCAACAGCTGCTGCTTCTTTTTTTTTTTTTTTTAGAGAGAGAGAGAGAGACAGAAAGAGAGGCAGAAGGAGGGAAAGAGAATCCCAAGCAGGCTCCATGCCCAGAGCAGGAGCCCGAGGAGGAGATCGATCCCAGGATTCTGGGATCATGACCTGAGCTAAAATCAAGAGCTGGACTCTCAACAGACTGGGCCATTTAGGTGCCAACAGGGCTGAGTTCTTGATTAAAGTGCTCCACTTCAGGAAGCCTGATATAATGAAAACTTTCTTTAAAATCAGCTTGGGGCGCCTGGGTGGCTCAGTTGGTTAAGCGTCCAACTTCAGCTCAGGTCATGATCTCATGGTTTGTGGGTTCGAGCCCCATGTCAGGCTCTGTGCTGACAGCTCAGGGCCTGGAGCCTGCTTCAGATTCTGTGTCTCCCTCTCTCTCTCTACTCCTCCTCCATTCATGCTTTGTCTCCCTCTGTCTCTCAAAAGTAAAAAGTTTAAAAAAAAAAAAAATCAGCTTAGCAGAACTTATAACCTCTGTTTATAAAATGCAGTGTTACTTAAGGGAAGCCTAGAATTATAGTTCTAAATGTTTATTTTAATTTTATAAAGAAAAACCTATTTAACTAAAACAGCAGATTATCATAAATATCTTCATTATTACTTCCTATTTATAGTGCTATGACCAGAATCAGGAGCTATTTGCAAATTTAAAGAACTGACAGAAAAAAAAAGTGTTCAGAATTTAAACAACACTATTACAAATTCTACAAATGTTTGCAGTCTACCAGAAACTGATTTAGAGAGAAATTCATAATTGCATGCATATATGTACACATATATATCTGCAAGTGGGGGTAACACTTGAGATGTAGATGTTACAAAAGATTTTTATTATTAACCTTCACCCACAGCAGTACTGATTTCAAATTTGTAATAATCAAGACATAGTCATTTATATGCAAAGATAGAATCACTAAGACTCTTCTATTTATCTTCTATTTTAAATTTTCAAGTTTTCAGGGCACGTGGGTGGCTTAGTCGGTTAAGCATCCGGCTTCGGCTTGGGTAAGATCTCACAGTTTATGAGTTGGAGTCCTGCGTCGGGCTCTGTGCTGACAGATAGAAGCCTGGAGTTTGCTTCAGATTCTGTGTCTCCCTCTCTCTCTGCCCTTCTCCTGCTTGCACTCTGTCTCTCTCTCAAAAATAAATAAACATTAAAATAAAATAAAACAAAACAAAATAAAATAAAAGTTCAAGTCTTCTAGTCAGAACTGACACTGGCGGTTTTTTACATTGCTGAGCCCCCTCTGCTGGCTTAGCAGCAGTAGTTATCCAAAAATCGGCTGTAGTATTAATGAATACACTTTGATTAAATTAATGAAATAAGTTAATCGATATTTCATTATGTATACATTTCATAAAATGCATATTTTCAGTGTAAAGAACGTTGCATTAGCATTAGACCTAAAAAGGGAAGTCATTAGTAAAAAAAAAAAAAAGTTCTGTATATTAAAACAGAAAGACATGCTTCACCAACTCTTTTTTTTATTTTTAAGTCTCCATGCCCAACATGGGGCCTGAACTCTCAACCCTAAGAGCAAGTTGCCTGCTCTACCAACTGGGCCAGCCACATGCCCTTGACCAACTCGTTTTTACAGTCACAAAAATGACTTCATAAAACAACCTAATTTATACAGTATTGCTCATTTAAAAATAAAAATTGGGGGTGCCTGGGTGCCTCAGTCGGTTAAGTGCCCAGCTCTTGATTTCAGCTCAGGTCAGGATCTCACAGTTCGAGAGTTCGAGCCCTGCGTCAGCCTCTGCGCTGACAGCGAGAAGCCTGCTTGAAATTCTCTCTCTCTCTGCCCCTCCCCTGCTCACATGCATGCTCCCTCTCTCAAGATAAATAGAAACTTAAAAATAAAATAAAAATTGTCACTTATATTAAGTAAGCGCCTACACAACAATATGATCACTATATCGTGTTATGAATACATGAATATACAGTAAATGATACTAACATGCATGGGAACGATAAACTTCATGATGGTTATTTTAGAGATTAAGGCAATTGCGACTGGAAGGGAAACAAACAGGGTTTCAACTGTAACCTGTGCGCTAGATTTTCTTTTTTAGAAAAATCTGATGCAAATACAAAAAAACAAACTTGAAAAAACTACAATGTTAAAAAAATGTTACTGCCCCTAAAAAGTATTTTTCTGTAAAATGCGGTATAAGACACTGTATTTCTTGAAAAAAAAAAGAAAGAAAGAAAAGAAAAATACTAGGAAAATGAAGTATCATTCTTGAATCACTCTACTAGTACTTCAAATTAAGTGTGTTAAATCTTATAGTGAAATTAAACAAGAAAAATCAATCTTATGTGTGGGAAAGATAAAATTGCTAGAGAAGAAGTTGGCTTTTTTTTTTTTTAATGTTTTTTATTTATTTTTGAGAGGGAGCGAGCGGGGTCAGAGAGAGAGGGAGACACAGAATCTGAAGCAGGCTCCAGGCTCTGAGCTGCCAGCACAGAGCCGACGCGGGGCTCGAACCCACGAACCATGAGATCATGACCTGAGCAGAAGCCAGATGCTTAACTGGCTGAGCCACCCAGGCACCCCGAGGTTGGCTTTTTAAAAAGCAGGAAGAATAAAGAAATGTATTATTGGTTACATAAAAAGGTGAATATACTTAATGCCACTGAACTACACATTTAAAAATGACTAAAATGGGACACCTGGGTGGCTCAGTCGGTTAAGCATCCAACTTCGGCTCAGGTAATGATCTTGCAGTTGTGGGTTCGAGCCCCACGTCAGGCTCTGTGCTGAGAGCTCAATCTGAAGCCTGCTTCAGATTCTGTGTCTCCCTCTCTCTCTCTCTCTGCCCCTCCCCTGCTCACTTGCTGTCTGCCTCTCAAAAATAAAAAAAAGTTTAAAATTTTTTAAAAAATAAATAAAAAATAAAAATGACTAAAATGGTTAATTTGATGTTATGCATATTTTACCACAATAAAAAAGAAAAGTATTTTGAGTCAAGTCAGTTTAAATTGAAACAAGACAAATTTTATTCACAGGGAAGAAGTAATAACAAAAATTCCAAGTGGGAATTCCTGCTTAATAGCAGAAATCTAAACCTGAGAAAGCACAGCTGATGGCACACTGGTGTAATCCTGTCTCAGTCACGGATCAAAAGATATGAAAAACAGCACAAGAGATAAAATATTTTTTGTCACACCTATGGACAAAAAGGTGAAATAGCAAACTTAATTTTATTTTGAAGAACACATTTCTGAAAATTTCCAACTTCATCTGTTACCACTGTTTTAATTACTTAAATCCAGTTTAATTCTCGATGACTATATATCCGCCTGGGTCTCTTATTTCCTCTCTGACCCATCGTTCTGAGGTTCCTTTCCTTCATACCTAAATGTGGCGGTCGTCCCTAAAATTCCATTTTGCTCGTTCCTTGCCACATTTTCTCCTTAGACAATCACATGGTTTCGAATATAACCACTAAGCATGACTCACTAGACTGTACAATCCTTGAGGCTGCGGACTGCCATGTGCATCTAACACGCCCAGCAAAGGCAGATTCAATTAAACATTTGTTCAGGACAGACGGATGCCCGGACAGGAGAATCACTCCACAGCTCTTCTGTAGGCCCGATTCTCCTGAACTACATACACCTCTCCATTTTCATGTTCTTAGTGCCTTCTGGATAAGTAATGCCAAATTCATACTGAACATCCTTCCAGCCGCCGGCTTATCCTCCTGCTTACCTGACCCAAAACCCAGCGGCCATCTTTTTTTTTTTTTTTTAAGTGTATTTATTTTGAGAGACAGAAAAAGCAAGCAGGGGAGGGGGAGAGAGAGAGGGAGAGAGAGAATCCCAACCAGGCTCCACACTGTCCGCGAAGCCCAATGTGGGGCTCAAACCCACGAACCAAGAGACATTGATCTGAACAAAAATCAAGAGTCTCATGCTTAACGACTGAACCACCCAGGCACCCCCCCCCAGCAGTCATCTTTTATCTTTTCTTTTCTCTTCCCTCCCAGATCTAATCTGTTGTCAAATCCCACCCCCCCACCATTCACCCTTCTTCCCACTTCTCTCCACTGCTGCCCTAGAGGCCGAAATCGTCTCTTAACTAAACTATTGTAACAAAGCAAAGGACTTGGTTTTTCCACTGCTTACTCCTTCCTTCTCCAATTTTTTTTTTAAATAATCTACACCCAATGTGGGGCTCACGATCCTGAGATCAAATGTCACATGTTCCACCAACTGAGCCAGCCAGACACCCCTCCAATTTACTCTTTATTTTACTTGAGAATTCATTTTCATGTGCAAATCTGGATCAAAAACTTTCATCAAGTGGGGGGATAGGTGAAACAGATAAAGAGATTAAGAGATACAAACTTCCAGGGGCACCTGGCGGGCTCAGTTGGTTGAGCTACCGACTCTTGATTTCGGCTCCAGCCCTGATCCCAGGGTTGTGGGATCAACCCTTGCTTTAGGCTCCCCACTGAACATGGAGTCTGCCTAAGATTCTCTCTCTCTCCCTCTGCCCCTCTCCCCTGCTCTCTCTCTAAAATAAAGATACAAACTTCCAATTATAAAATAAATAAGTCACAGAGAAAAAATACAGCATAAAGAATATAGTCAGCAATTTGTAATAATTTTGTATAGTGATAGATGGCGGTGATTACACTCACCATGGATGAGCACTGAGTAATGTACAGAATTATCAAGTCAGGGCGCCTGGGTGGCTCAGTCAGTTCAGTGTCTGACCGGGTCAGGTCAAGATCTCACGGTTTGGGGGTTCAAGGTCCACAATGGGCTTTGCGCTGACAGTGTAGAGCCTGCTTGGCTTCTGTCTTCCTCTCTCTCTGTCCTTCCCCTGCTCATGCTTGCTCACTCGCTCACGCTCTCTCTCTCAAAAACAAATAAGCATTTAAAAAAAAAAGATTATCAAATCAATGTTCACACCTGAAACTAATATAACATATATTAATTATACTTCAGTATAACATTTACTTCTTTAACATTTAAGGTCTTTAGCATTGCATTTTACGCTGTTTATTGTAAAATATACATAACATAAACTGTAATACTTAAATCACTTTAAGTATATAGTTCAATGGCATTAAGTGCATTCACACTATACAACCATCACCACTATCCAACTCCAGAACTTTTTATCATCTTAAACAGAAACTCCCTATCCATTAAGCACAAACTCCGCATTTCTCCCCTCTCCTCCCCCTCCAGTAACTCCTACTCTACTTTCTGTCCCTATGGATTGGACTGTTCTAGGTACCTTACAGGAAGAATGGTACATATCTGTCCTTCTGGTTTATTTCAGTTAGCATAATGTCTCCAGGCTTCACCTACATTGTAGTGTATGTCAATACCGTTTCTGTCTAAGGCTGAATAATATTCATGCACGGAATGTTGTAACACTGTATTTTAATATCCCATTCATCTGTCAATGGACATTTGGGTTGTTTTCACCTTTTGGCTACTGTGCATATGCTACTATGAGTATAGATGCACAAATATGTCTGAATCCCTGCTTCATGATATACATCTAGACTTGGAATTACTAGATCATATGGTAATTCTATGTTTAATTTTTTGAGGAACTGGTATCCACAGCTAAAATAAAGTCACCACAATCTGGGTCAAACCTCACTTTCTGTGTGCTTCTCCCACGGCAGCCTAGTCCTCTATCCACCTGACAAACTAAATTTCCATAGAGGCTCTTCCTCCTGCTTCTGTGATCCCTTGTTCTTGATGCTGTCTGGGATACAATTTCATTCTGCAAATCTGCCTGTACGTCAAGGCTGGCTCACGCACCACCTGCTCTAGTAAACCTTCCCTAATTGCTCCAACTAGAGGAGGTCTTTTTCTGAATTCCCTTTCTATTTCCTTCTATCTACTACGTATAATAATCAGGTACACACCTTTCTCAGCAAGTATGGGTTATGGGTTTTTGTCTTTTTTTGAGAGACAGAGACAGCATGAGCAGGGAAGGGTCAGAGAGAGAGGGAGATACAAAATCTGAAGCAGGCTCCAGGCTCTGAGCTAGCTGTCAGCACAGAGCCCGACACAGGGCTTGAACCCATGGACTGTGAGATCATGACCTGAGCCGAAGCCAGATGCTTAACCACCTGAGCCACCCAGGTACCCTGCAAGTATGGGTTATAATCTATGTATGTACTGCCTTTAGTAACTAGCAGTAGCAGACAATAAAGAAATGAACAGATCAATGACAAAAGAATAAAGATAAAATATAACTCAAAATTTCTTTTTTATTTTTAAATTTATTTAAATCCAAGTTAGTTAACATATAATGTAATAATGATTTCAGGAGTAGACTTTAGTGATTCATCACTTATATATAACACCCAGTGCTCATTCCAACAAGTGCCCTCCTTAATGACCATCACCATTTAGCCCATCCCTGCCTCCCCTCCAGCAAACCTCCATTAGTTCTCTGCATCCAACAGTCTCTTATGATTTGCCTCCCTCTCTATTTTTATCTTATTTTTCCTTTCCTTCCCTAACTCAAAATTTCCAATCAAGTTGAGGACTCTGAAGGAAAACTAAACCATACTTGTTAAAACCTTTTTTTAAATGTTATCTGTCAACATTTTGAATGCGCATGCTGGGGACCCCTGGATGGCTCAGCTGGTTAAGCGTCCAACTCTTGATTTTGGGTCAAGTCAGATCTTACAGTTCCTGAGTCTGCTCAGGTTCCTGAGTTCGGCTCAGGTCATGATCTCACGGTTCGTGGGTTCGAGCCCCGTGTCGGGCTCTGTGCTGAGCCCTGCCTGGAGCTATGCGCTGACAGCACTGACAGCGGTTTGGGAGCCTGCCTGGGTTTCTCACGCTCTCCCTGTCCGCCTCTCCCCTACGTGTATGCATGTGTGCTTGTTCACACACAAGATTAAGCTCTTAAAATAAATAAATAAGTAAATAAATGTCTTCCAAATTTTCAGTAAATCCAACTTGGTTCCAATTTTTAAATGTAAAAATACATATTTAAAAGTAGAATATTCTATAGCCTAATTTTAAAAAAAAAGACACCTAGGAGATTTTATAATATTCCTGCCAAATATAAATTTAAGAAAACTACCAATTTTGTAATGTTTAGAATTAAAGTGCTAAGTGGTGTAATATTACAACTGTGTGTCTCTAAGGAGAGGAAAGAAACAAATTCTCTATCAATGGGTGCTCTCCAGAGAAAACTAAACATCAAGGCTTAATGCTATAGTTAAAACTGTTCTAAAATTGTTTGAAAATTGTCAGACTTTTTGTTTGTTTCACTACTTTAAAACTGAGCAAAAGAATACATGAAGTATGGTCCCATTTCCATAAAGCTGACAAACAGACAAAACTAAACTACTGTTTAGAGATACATATGCAGGTGATAAAACTATCAAGAAAAGCAAGGAAATTATCACAAAAGAAAGAACAGTGGTTCCTTCCAGGGCATTCTAGAGTAGGGTAGAACCTGCCCGGGATTCTTTCTCTCCCTCTCTCTCCTCCCCTCCTCCACTCAACTCTCTCTCAAAATAAATAAACTTTAAGAAAAAGAACAGTGGTTACTTTCAAGAGATAAATGGGTGTAATCAAAGGCAGATGTACTGGAAGAGCCTCTAGTCTCTAGCAATATTCTATTTCTTGACTTAGTGGTTACGAAGTATTTGCTTATAATTATTCTTTACACACATGTACTTTATGCATTATTCTGTATGTTTCAAAATACTTAAAAATCTAGCTGAGCCTAACCTTTAACAATATTTAATAATAACATGTAAAGATGTCTGCTGCTGAACTTTTACCCTGAACAAGTGCTCATATATTTCATCTGAAACCGTTTCACAGGTGTCTGGCTGGCTCAGTCAGTATAGCATGTGACTCTTGATCTTGGGATTGTAAGTTTGAGCCCCACGCTGGGTATGGAGATTACTCAAAAGAATAAAAACTTAAAAAATAATAAAGTAAAATAAAATATTTTCAGCTAACAGGACACAGCAAAACCAACCTGCCCAAGGTGCAAAAAACCATCAAATCATTAGGAACTCAGATAAAAAGGAGGAAATCTCACTGGAAATCTCTTAAGGTTTCAGTGCTTCTCAAGTGGTAACGTGGATCTCATCGAACTACAGATCTGGACTCAGTAGGCCTGGGGTGAGACCTGCATTCTTCTGCATTCTAACCCTGGAGATGACAATGTTGCTAGTCCACTGACTCTGAGTATCAAGTGCCTGAGTAACCATCAACATGTGGCTGGTGTCAGGGGCGCCCGGGTGGCTCAGTCGGTTAAGCGTCTGACTGCTGATTTCGGCTCAGGTCATCATCTCACTATTTGTGGGTTTGAGCACTGCATCAGGGTCTGTGCTGACATTGCGGAGCCTGCTTGGGATTCTCTCTCTCTCCCTCTCTTTGCCCCTAACCCCTCTCAAAAATAAAGAAATAAACTGTAAAAAAAACCCAAAAAACAAAAAAAAAACCAGTGGCTGGTGTCAAGACAATAAAAGGAAAGGGAATCGACAGGTATTGAGAGTATGTGCCAGCTGCCTAGCCCCATTTAATCCTTGCCCCAACTCTGTAAGGGGCATATTATCAGCCATGTTTAACAGATGAGCAAATCGGACTCAGATAAATTAATTTGTCCATGACTATACAACTTCATAAAAATAAGAATTTGAATCCAATTCTATGACTCCCCCCCTTTTTAAAAGAGAGAGGGTATAAATCACGCTTTGAAATTAATTTAAAATAATTTTCAAGGGGGGCCTGGGTGGCTCAGTCAGTGAAGCATCCAACTTCAGCTCAGGTCAAGATCTCACAGGTTCGTGGGTTTAAGGCCCACACTGGGCTCTGCGTTGACAGTGCAGAGCCTGCTTGAGATTCTCTTTCTGCCCCTCCCCAGCTCATGATCGCTTTCTCTCTCACAAAATAACAAAAATTCTCAAAAAAAAAAAAAATAACTGTAACACTTTCCATTTCATAGTATCTTGCATACAGACTTTTACCTTCCCCTATTAACTCATTCTTCAAAATGTCCTTCCCTTGGGGCACCTGGGTGGCTCAATTAGGTCTGACTCTAGATATTACCTGAGGTTGTGATCCTGAGGTGGTGAGATAGAGTCCCATGTTGAGCTCCATGCCCAGTGTGGAGCCTAGTTAAGATTCATTCATTTATTCTCTGCCCCCCCCCCTTCCTCTCCTCTCGCCTGGCTCCCTGACTCTCTCTAAAATAAATAATAATAATAATAAACAAAATGTCCTTCCCTTTGTTATTCTCTGCTATGATGCTGATTACGGTCACTGTCATTCACATTTAAACTAATTTAGCTAGGGGTGCCTGGGTGGCTCAGTTGGTTAAGCGTCTGGCTTTGGCTCAGGTCATGATCTCACGGTTTGTGGGTTCGAGCCCCGTGTCGGGCTCTGTGCTGATAGCTGGCTCAGGGCCTAGAGCCTGTTTCAGATTCTGTATCTCCCTCTCTCTCTGACCCTCCCCTGCTCACACTGTCTCTCAAGAATAAATAAAAAGCATTAAAAAATAAAAAATAAATAAACTAATTTAGCTAACACCTATCTAACATCTAATTTCTAGTCTCTTTGCCCTATCAATCTACTCTGAAGTCTCTAGGAAGGAATTCACTAAATGTGAGCAAACAAGCAGCAAGGTGAAATGGTGTTTCAGGAAGTAGAATTCAAAGTACTCTACAATCCCACAATCAAATCTGTTTGCAAATACAGTCAGCTTCCTCACCCAAACATATTTTGCAAAGAACACAATACATTTTGACAAGATGCTGTTAAGAGAACAGAAATTTTTATTTCCATTCATGTTTTTTCTGGTGGTGGTGGTCAGAGCAAAGGAATTCATGAAGGTAAATAATCTCTTGTCTATTCCCTATCCCCTGGAAACCTCAAGGACACTGGTACGTGCACATAAAGTAAATTTTTGTTTCACAAGCTTATCTGGCCATTAAAAAGAAAAATCACCTAATAAGTAAATTTCCTGAAGACTATAGAAGACAGGGATGGGTTCAGGAATCTTTTTTTTTTTTAAACAAACATTGCAGCAGATCCAAGTTCAGAAAACCCTCAGTAGTACTTTTAAAACTTCACCTAATGTTCTCATTTATAGCTTTCCTATGCCTTGCGTACTTTACTAAACAATAGGTTTAATACATGGCTAATAGGGGCACCTGGGTGGCTCAGTCAGTTAAGCATCCAACTTCAGCTCAGGTCATGATTTCATAATTCGTGGGTTCGAGCCCCACACAAGGCTCTCTGCTGTCAGTGCAGAGCCTGCTTTGGATCCTCTGTCTCCCTCTCTCTCTGCCCTACCTGCCTTCCCTCTCAAAAATATATAAATATTTTTAAATATTTAAAAAAATAAAAAAATAGTAACAATAAAATATGGCTAATAAAATTTCCAGAAAAATGTAAGATAGCAGGAGATCTTAGTGGTTATAGAGCCACTGAAGCCTTATTTTACCTAGGAGGAGAAACTGAGGCCAGAAAACACGCCACTTCCTAAGGCAGTGAACTGGTGACAAAACAGAACTTAGGACTCAGTGCTTCTTCTAACATACCACACCAAGACCTATTTTCAAAAGAGCAGCAGTAAAGCATCCCTTACTGGTGTTTATCAAAGACTGACTAGAACAAATGTGGCACATCCACACAACAAAAATGCTGTGAAAATGATTCAGGATTACCTGCTCCCTTATGGCAAGATCTCTTAAGACACCGTAAGAAAGGTGCTAAATAGTGTACATAATATGGGAACCTTTTGTGTATGGAAAGAGTAAAAAGAATATATGCAGATATTTGCTTATTCTTCCAAAAAAAAAAAACCGCTGAAAAGGATAAACTAAAAACTAATAAAACTTAGGGTAAGAGGATAGTCCAAGCACCAGCCATGTGGCACATCTTTGCAGCTCCTCCTCATGGTCCCAGCTCTGAAAGTGGCAGCAGTGCTTGAGGGGGTGACCCCCCTCCATACTCTTTAAAAGTTCTGGTAGGGGCGCCTGGGTGGCTCAGTCAGTTAAGCATTCTGTAAGATTTAATAGATGGAGACAGAGATGGGAGGAAAGAGACTATGTTATGGAGCCAAGAAAGCCTTTATTGGGATCTGCGATTCCTGGGCGAGGTCCCATGACCAGGGGAGTGGGGAGTCAGGGAGGTCGCGCCTGATAGGCGATGGGCGGGGGGTGTTTTATGGGTGAGGGGTTCTGGGTTTGATCTTGGGAGGGCAGATTATCAAATAAGGGCCTTTCAGGGGTGTGGCGGGATGGAACAGGTTGCCTCGTCTGTCAGGGTGATGGGAAGCTGGAGCTCCATGATTGGCTGCTTCCAAATGGGACAGGACATCCCAGGTCTGCAGGTGAGGGGCGGGGAGGTCATCTGTGCACGTGTTCTCCTCCAGCCCCCAGAGAAATGGCCGCTCGGCTGCCACCTTAAGGTGACTCTTACACATTCAACTTCGGCTCAGGTCATGATCTCGCAGTTTGTGGGCTCGAGTCCCACATCAGGCTCTGTGCTGACAGCTAACTCAGAGCCTGGAGGCTGTCTTTGGATTCTGTGTCTCTGGCTCTCTCTGACCCTCACCTGCTCACAATGTCTCTCTCTGTCTCTCAAAAAAAAAAAAAAAAGTTCTGGTAATACCCATCTATCCCTGGGGTGCCTGGGTGGCTTAGTCGGTTAAGCGTCCAGCTTCGGCTCAGGTCATGATCTCACGGTTCATGGGTTTGAGCCCCGCACCAGGCTCTGTGCTGACAGCTAGCTCAAAGCCTGGAGCCTGATTTGGATTCTGTGTCTCCCTCTCTCTCTGACCCTCCCCTGCTCACACTATCTCTCTCTGTCTCTCAAAAATAAATAAAAAACATAAAAAATTAAAAAAAAATAAACACTCTACCTGATTAGGAGAGATTTTTAGTAGCTCATTCTCACTTGACGGTTCCTTGCCAGCTAGTAAGTATGGAAGGAAGAGTAATAATAATCATCATCCTCCAACCTCCAATGAAACAACTGATTCAAACAAAGATCATAAATGGATGCTAAAATCAACAAGTCAAGGACAGTTGAGAAATAGCTTACTTGCATTATGTTAAATTGCCACCCCGTAGATGAACTGATCACTATAAAGGGGAAGCTTTACAATGAAAAGATCAAAATTTTCACATTAACCAAGTGATCAAATTTTGCATAATTATAATGGAAAAACATGACATCAGTATGAAACAATATGAGTACACAGTTTCACAGAGGATTGCAGATATAAATATAAAGACTTTAGAGTTGTCTTAAAGGGGGATAAAGGAGTTAGTTAAATGACACAATGAAACACTGAGACAAATTATAAATGTGGAAGAGTCTATCAGAGAACCAGACTGGTAACTTCAAAAAGTCAATGTCATTTAAGGAAAGAAAAGGGAGGGGGGTCCATGGGGAGTGGGCTGTTTTAGATTAAGCAGCAAAAACTACAAAACAATGCAATTTGGGAATCCTCATTGCTTCCTGGTTCCTACCTTAGTCCTCTGCACTTGTGTTCTCTCTGTCCCCAAAACTGAACTCTAAACATTGTGCCTTGTGTCTCTCAGCCTGAATATTCCCTTTTCACAGAGGCCTTCTCTAAGCACCCAATCTCAATCAGTCTTCCCCTTCTGCTCCACGTCGTTATCACATCACCCTATTTTACGTTCTTTGCAGTGATTACTACTATCAGAAAGTTTGTTCACTCATTAATTGGTTTCTCCAATCTCAAAAGTAAGATCCAGGTGTCAGGATGGCCGAGCGGGCTAAGGCGCCAGACTCAAAAGTAAGATCCAGGAAATTAGAGACCTTGCCTATTGTGTATATTGTATCCCTAATACCTTGAACTATGCCTATCCCATAATAGCATTCACTGTTTATTAAATGAATGGACCGATGAACAAAAAGGCAAGAAAGATTCAACAGATACTTGGGATCACACAGTATCTCAGAAAACTCATGAGGAATATAAATTTGTAAGAATCAAAAGCATATTCTAAATAAATATCTGAGTGTCTAATAACATAAGCACTAAATGTGCCAACAGGGCACTAAAAATATTACATATGAATTACACTGTATGATACATCCTTTTTAAGCTATGTGGCAGGAATTAATTGGCACAATAATTTTCATTTTGGATATTAACTTTAACCTAATTGTGCAAGGATGAGCAGTTCAGTAGTAGAGCATACAGGAGACACTGTACAGAGCTGCAGACAGTAGTTAATGAAAAAGAAAGAAAAAAAAAACAAGGCTCCCTACCTGGGAAGATGAATCTTCTTGTACGAATGAGCATAATATACACAAGAGACAAGGCAAGGTACAATGAAGGTCAGAATATTCAAAAGATAAGTAGAGGAAAGAGGCAATTATGAGTTACCCTGGGTCCTATGTTAAAAAAAATTTTTTTTAAATATTTATTTATTTTTGAGAGAGACAGAAAGCACAAGTGGGAAAGGGACGGACACACACACACACACACACACACACACACAAATCCAAAGCAGGCTCCAGGCTCTGAGCTGTTGGCACAGAGTCCAAGGTGGGGCTCAAACCCACGAACTGTGACATCATGACCTGAGTGACCCAGGCCCCCCAAGTACCATGGGTTCTTGATCAGAAGAGAAACATTCAAACAATATTCCTTAGGAGTCAAATTACCATCACCTCAGTCTTAACCATTTTTTCTAAAGATCACTGAGAAGAAAATCTCAAATAACAGCAGCTACTGTTTAATGGGTGGTTACCATGTGCTAGGCATTTAGTTAAATATTTTATACATATGTCATGAGACAGAATTTTTTTTTAATGTTTATTTTTAAGAGAGAGAGAGAGAGAGAGAGAGCACAAGCAGGGGAGGGAAAGAGAGAGGGACACACAAAATTCAAAGCAGGATCCAGGCTCTGAGTTGTGAGCACACAGCCCTATGCGGGGCTTGAACTTGCAAACCACAATATCATAACCTAAGCCAAAGTCGGATGCTTAAACAATTGAGCCGCCCAAGCGCCCTAATTGGTTTTGTAACTTCTACAACCAACCTGGGGCTTGAACTCACAATCCCAAGATCAAAAGCTACACGGTCTCCCAACTGGGCCAGCCAGGGGCCCCTCTCTGTCCCACTTTTAATGGTCCATAAAAACAGCAATAATGGGATGCCTGGGTGGCTCAGTTGGTAGAGCATCCAACTCTTGACTTCAGCCTAGATCATGATCTTGTGGTTGTGGGATCCAGCCTCCCCAGCATGTGTGCATGTGTGCCCTCTGTGTGTATGTGTGTGTGTGTGTGTCTCAAATAAAGATTAAAAATATACACATAATAATGTCTAAGATTTGGATGTCTACTATGTGCTAGGCAATGTGTTAAGATCACATACATTCCCACATTTAATTGTCCCACAACATGGGTATCCTTATCCTCATTTTATAGATGAGAAACAGACTAGAGAAGCTAAGGTCCATATCTAAGGAAAGGAGAACTATGAGCCTGAGTCAATCTGAGACCAAAGCCTAGGATCTTAATCACTATGTAAAAATAAATGGTTATCAGGCCATCCCGCAGAGCATATATAAACCATTAAGTTACTTTTTAAAAAATCGTTATTGAGATAATATATACATAACCATACATGCCATCTTAACCATTTTTAGGATGCCTGGGGTGGCTCAGTGGGTTAAGCATCAAACTTCAGCTCAGGTTATAGTCTCACAGTTCATGGGTTCAAGCCCCACCTCTGGCTATGTGCTGACTGTGTGGAGCCTGCTTGAGATTTTCTCTCTCCCTCTCTCAGCCCCTCTCCAATGAGTGTGTATGCTCTCCCACTCTCTCTCAAAATACATAAATAAACTTAAAAAAAACATCAATCTTTCTCCAAACAGTGGACCAAAGAGGTTCATTCAGGAAAAAAAAAATCCTGTTCCCTGTTAGCAACATGAGCCAAGCATTTACTTTTTATTAACTTATTTATTCACTTAGAGAGAGAGCGAGCACGCAAGCAAAAGAGAGCATGGACAGGAGCAGCAGAGAGAGACAGAGAAAGCAAGAATCCCAAACAGGCTCTGAGCTGTCAGCGCAGAGCCCAACATGGGGCTGGAACACATAAGCCATGAGATCACGATCTGAGCCTAAGTCAGACGCTTAACCGACTGCGCCACCCAGGCGCCCTATGTGAACCAAGCATTTAAAATGAGAATAATAGGGGCACCTGGCTGGCTGAGCTGGTAGAGCGTTGATCTCAGCGTCATGGGTTCAAGCCCCACATTGGCTATAGGGCTTACTTAAAAATAAAAAAAATTTTAAAGTATCCTTGGGGTGCCTGGGTTATGTCCATTGGTTATGTGTCCAACTCTGGATCCTAGCTCAGGTGATGAGATCACAGTTTGTGGGATCAAGCTCCCCATCAGGTTCTGGCTGATGGTGCGGAGCCTGCTTGAGATTCTCTCCCTCTCCCTCTCTGCCCCTCCCCTGTATTCTCTTTCTCTCTCTCAAAAATAAATAAATAGGGCACTTGGGTGGCTCAGTCTGACTTTCAATTTCAGCCTGGGTCATGATCTCATGGTTTGAGGCTTTGAGCCCTGCATCAGACTACGTACTGATGGTGTGGAGCCTGCTTATGATCTTCTCTCTCTCCCTCTCTCTGCCCCTTCAGTGCTCTTTCTCTCTCAAAATAAATAAACTTTAAAAATAAATAAACTTCTTAAAAATATATCTAAAATATTGAATATCCTAAAGGAATATCAATAGCTGAAACTAAATCTTGTTTGCCTTTATTGAAGTTAACTGAACTACCTCAAATTTCTATATTATTAGAAGATAAAATAAGTTACTGTCCAGAATGGTAAAATTTTATGTAAAACTTATGAGTAACCATTATTATATAATAACTATATATTTATCATAAATAAACAAGCATCAAAGCATCACAAGATCACTTCCACACTGGAAGCAAAAGTGGCACTGGAAAAAATTAAATTAAAAACAGGAGAAGGGGCACTTGGGTGGCTCAATCGGTTAAGCATTCAGCTCTTGGTTTCTGCTCAGGTCATGATCTCACGGTTCATGGGCTCTGTGCTGACTGACCATGTGGAGGCTGCTTGGGATTCTCTCTCTCTTCTCTCCCTCTTCTCTCTGTCGCTCCCCAACTTGTGCTGTCTCTGTCTCTAAATAAATAAATAAATATATTTTAATAAAAATAAATAAGTAAAAATTTGGGAGAGAGCTTTACAAATTAAAAAGTAAAAATTCAATACAGAACAAATCAAAATTCAAAGCAAATTTGCTTTCCAATACATGCATGAATACAGAAGTACAAAATTAAACTATAGGAATATCACTAAGTCATAATTTTACAAGACATTTAGAAGGTCACTAAAAATAATGCAGTTCTAAAAAAAAAATAATAATGCAGTTGTTTTTTTCCCAACACTTTTTTTTTGCTTAAAGTAAGCTATACACCCAATGTGGGGCTTGAACTCACAACTCCAAGGTCAAGAGTTGCATGCTCTTCCAAATGAGCCAGCCAGGTGCCCCAATACTGGGCAACTCTTTTTTTAATATCTTATTTTTTTAAAGCAATCTCTACACCCAATATGCAGCTGGAACTCACAATCCCAAGATCAAGAATCCATGCTCCACCAACTGAGCCAACTAGGCACCCCTGGGCAATTTTTAAATGACTTGTCCTTTGTCCTTGTACATGGAACAAACACAAAAATAAATGAATGCATCACTTTCACTTTTCTGTCAACCACAACATTAAAGTCCTCATTTTCAGCATTGAGTGTTTACATGGGAACATGTAAACATGAGTGCTATCAAACTGCAAATGTTCAATTAATATTGCACCACTAAAAGATTCTACACATCAAAAAAACTAATAAAATTTTCATAATATATGTGACAACATGCTTAATTAATTATAAAACTACCACAATACTATGATGAGGAACTTGTATTGGGATGCAGAAATTCAATATCGCAGATTCTAAGCAAACTCAATCTACATGAATAGATTCTATAAAATAGTTTAGCATAGTTCCAGTTTAAGTTGTCAGCTTCACCCAAAAAGGCAAAGGACCTTTTCGGTGAATTTCTTATTGGGAGAAAGGAGACAGTACTAATACCCACTTATAGTCAACATGCTAAGGGACTCACAACTAAACACTAACCAAACATGATCAAATTAAAATCATACAGCACCTCTTGTGTCAGTTTACAAAACAAAACAACAACAGCATCACTCTAAAGTTGTCACCATTCAGTAATCTGAGATATTTTAACTGCAGCTGCAATGTTTGTGTTTGCTGCCTGGTGTATGACTCACTCTCAGGTTCTCCCAAGACTCTGCTGGATTTTTGAGAATGCAGAAATCATAACTGGGGCATACTGTGTGGGAAGTGTCATGACAGTGAATGAATAAGAGGGCGAAAGAACTCATGATAAAAAATGTTCAAGTTCTTTTAAAAGCAAGTCACTCACAGAAGGCAGATTTTCCTGCAGAATGGGAAAGCCTGGGGAGGAATCCCGGTCCTGAGAAGCCTTCCACGACTCCCTTGGTTGGATTTTGTGCACCTCTCACTTCTCACACTACAAATACTTAACCGGTTTCCTTGTCTGGCTCCCCAACCAGTCGACAGGCAACTTGAGACCAAAAGGTGTCTTGTCTTAGAATCATTAGTACCTACTTGTCAATATGCCCAATGTATATAGAGGGCCCTTGGTGGGGATTTTCTTAAAACTGATCATTGAATAATCAATCTTACATTTACCTTTGATTTTACAAAGAACTTTCACAAAACATTACCTCCTTTGACTCACCATAACAATCTTGGAGTGGAAATGGCATTAGTTAACCAAACGGTTTCTGGTTTTATAAAGAACTGTTCATGCACAGACTGAAACAACCTTGAAATCACAAATGATAATCACGTATTTGTTCATCTTTGAGATAACTTCTCTTTGGGACTTCAATGTTCTTGTAAAACCCAGAGGTTTTACTAGCATTTTCTGTGCCTGTACTTCATAGTAGGTAGGATCACACACCGCCCTGAATCTTACACAAGAGTTTTAACTACATAAAGCAGTGTTATACAAAGGCGCTTTCAGAAATCAGACAGTAAAGAGCATCCTAAGCTATTTTTTTTTCCTGATCCTATTCCTTTTGTGACTCTGGGAAGGTAAAGAACTGCAAAAGGCAAAATGCTGGAGAATGAATGATGTCATGGATATCATGAAGTTGCATCAATACCTGATGATGATTTAGCACAACAATGCAACACATTATGCCAAGATGCATAATGTCAAACCACCAGGATCTTTTACTGCATTAATTTAATGACTCTTTATTAGCAAACTGAAATGTAAAGTGGCTCTCAAATTCTCTATCATGAAGAGGTTATGTGCTCACGTTTATGTCCTTATGAAAGGCACTAAGAAAAACGACAAATTTCTATGGGAAAGGCTTTAAGAAGAGAAAAAAAAAAAAAACAACAAAGAATCAGCTAATATGAAACCAAACAGTTGTCATGTTAACAATTAAAAGCTTTTTGAAGTAGACAAAACATCCGTGGCCAATGTAGACTGAGTAACAGATTTACACTGGGTTTGTCAAAGGCAAACAGTTTACAAGGTACAAAATGACAGCACACAATACAAGGGACACCCAATCAGAGTATATACATGAATACGCTCAAAGTTAGGAATCTGACAGAGAGCCACTAATCGCTGTAAAAGCTACAGAATGAATTTTAAACGTTCAGTTCTAAATGGGGTATTTCCCCCTCTGATTTCCTCCTCCCTTTGCCTATGATGTCACCATTTTAAACATAAGCAGAACACATTTAAGTTACAAAGGTAGTCGGTGTGTTCAAGCCCCAACAATCGCCCACAGCACAATTCCAAAGGACTGGATGATCCTTCAAGGAGGGGACCACAAGGCTTCAAACCGGCTTCCCCGCGTGCGATAACCGAAATCAAAATCTCCCAATTCGCAATTGCACGACAACAAAAACTTACTCTCAAAGAGGAATAACAGGCATAGCACAAGGTCCTTGCCAGCAAGTGGGAACCGGTAAGGTGGCTGAATCTTCACCCAGGGCCATCGGAATCCCACCATCGAAACACTCCAAAGACTTCGGCGGTTAAGAAAAGGAAGCTTTCACCTTCCTCCTAAAATTCGGGAGATTTCACAGACAAAGGCACCTAGCTATTCCGAATTTCAAAAATAACAAAGGTTTCCAACAAGCGAAGCCTTCGTTGGCACGTAAGTTAGCCGGCGGAGCCCACGAGCATCTCGGAACGGGCCGTTCTCCGTTCACAGATCCGTTCCCACCCTCCGCCGCTCCCCCTGCACAATTCCCACAGTCACAACGTGCACTGCTGTCTCCGTCAAGGAGGCCCGCAGTTCCCACCTCGCTGGAGGAACACCCAAAAGGCTAAGCGGTTAGACAGGCTGCTTGTGTTTTATGTTTTACAGCCAATTCCAAAACCTTCCCTTCGCAGCTTCAGCCTCAACGGCGCTGGCCCCCTCGCCGCAGCCCCAATTGTGGAAGGCACTGGGCTCCGGCTCCTCGGCGCAAGGCGTTCCGGGATTCGGGCTCTGGGTGGAAGATGATCTGACACCCTTACAGCCACCCTTGCTCTGGTCATAACCCCCTTCGTGGCCCCGGTGAGGGGACGCGTACCGGCCTGCTCGAGGAGAGGGGCCGGGTTCGCTCCCATTCCGAGGGCCGGGTGGAAAGGGGCACTCCTCCTCCTGCCTAACCCAGGGAGGACGAGGATGACGACAGCATGGCACCCAGGCCAGCCAGCACCCACCGCAGCGCAGGATGCACGTCCTGCGCCGGACCCGGGACGCCCCCTACCCCGTCGCGGGCCTGGGGCATAAAGGGCAGAAGGCGCCGGCTCCCCGCCGCGGCCCCAGGGGGGGAAGAGGCCTCACCTGGCCCAGCCCGCGCCACGCTCTCCGGTTCGCTCCGCTGGCGACGGCGACGAGGGAGCCCGGGACAGGGCCGGAGCGGAGGCGCTCCGCCTCAGGCCGCGCTTGCCGCACTCAGGCTCCTCACAGCCGGCGGGACCCCGAGTCGCCCGGAGCCGCCATCTTCCTCCACTCAAACGCCGCCGCCGCCGCCGCTGCTGGCTGCTCTGGCCAGGAGAAGACAGCGCGGAATGCGCATGCGCTGGGGGCCGGCGCGGAGGACGCGCTCGCACTGACGTCAGCGCGGCGGGGCCGCGCGTGGCGGCCTAGCGGTGGAGCCATGTTGGGAAGGGTTGTGGTCCTGGGCAGGGATTCTCCAGAGGTTGGAACGCCGCCTGGGGGTGTGAGGCTGCAGTAAAGAAAGAGCCCGCTTCTCTTGGGTCCCTGGAACCAACTTCAGAGCTGCACCCACACTCCTTTGCACTGCCTACGGGTAACTGGGCATTTTTCCCAGCGGCTTGAGACTGATAGACCCCTGGCCTGAAATTAACTCATCTGGACCCCCGAAAGCCTGATAAGCGCAAGCGAGGGCAGGGGTGAATGGAAGTGCTTTTGGTTGTCAACTGAAGAAGGGAAACAACGTGCCTTGATCGGGCAATCAAAGTGTCCCTTAACGGAAGCAACCACTGTGTGACTTGTTACTAGCTCCACTTAACAGACGAGGAAAACTGAGGTGCAAAGTACTATCAGTACATTTTCCCAAGGCCACACATCTGAGGGGCAGGGTGAGGGTGGAGAAGGCAGGACAGAATTTCGACTTAGGCATATACGATTCCCAAGTTGCGGTACTTTATGGTGTCACTGTCCCCGGGCAATGGGGTCCAGCAAAGTACACCTTCCAAGGGAGCAACCTGGACTCATGCATGGTCTAAGGAAATGCCACAGATACAGAGCCCAGGGGCTCCAGTCTTCACCTCTTGTACCTGAGACTGAAGGAATCTTAAGCTGCCAGCCCATCACTCTGGAATAAATTGGACCTTGTGAGATCTCTTAGGACATAGGTCTGGGTCAGAACCCAAGTCCCCTCTCAAGTTGGGAGGGCAAGGTATTATTGAGGAGACTTGGGTCAGCCTCACTCTAGAAAACACTGGATCTGTGTTCCTCAAACTGGGATAATGCAGAAACCCTGGGGATACACTCATGGAATCCCAGTATGAAAACACAGATTTAAGAAACTCAAGTCTTTCTGGGGTGCCTGGGTGCTCAGTTGGTTAGGCATCCGACTCTTGATTTCAGCTCAGGTCATCATCTTGCGGTTTGTGGGTTTGAGCGCCATGGGGGTCACTGTGCTGATGGTGCAGAGCCTGCTTGGGATTCTCAGTCTCTCTTTCTCTGCCTCTCCCCTGTTTGCTCTCTGTCTCTCTCACACAAAATAAATACATAAACATTAAAACTTTTTTTTAAAAAAAGAAACTCAAGTCTTTCCGGTGAGAAATATGGAAATGTCACTGTGTAAGAGAAATTTGGCAATTGTAACTGGTAAAAGAAATATTAAAATCCTGTCATTAAGGGGCATATGGATGACTCAATCAGTTAAGCTTTTGACTCTTGATTTTGCTTCAGGTCATGATCTCACAGTTTATGAGTTAAAGCCCTCCATCAGACTCCTCACTGACAGTGCTGAACCAGCTTGGGATTCTTTCTCCCTGTCTCTCTGCCCCTCCCCTGCTTGTTCTCAAAAATAAATAAATAAACATTTAAAATAAAATAAAATAGGGATGCCTGCGGGGCTCAGTCTGTTGAGTGTTGACTTAGACTCAGGTCATGATCTCACAGTTTATGACTTTGAGCCCCGTGTCGGGCTTTAGATTCTGTGTCTCCCTCTCTCTCTCTGCTGCTCCCCTGCTCACGCACTCTCTGTCTCTCAAAATAAATATTGAAGGGGCGCCTGGGTGGCTCGGTCGGTTGAGCGTCTGGCTTCGGCTCAGGTCAGATCTCACGGTTCGTGGGTTCGGGCCCCGCGTTGGGCTCTGTGCTGACAGCTAGCTCAGAGCCTGGAGCCTGTTTCCGATTCTGTGTCTCCCTCTCTCTCTGACCCTCCCCTGCTCGCACTGTCTCTCAAAAATAAATAAAAAGCATTAAAAATTAAAAAAATAAATAAATAAATATTGAAAAAATTTTAAAATAAATGAATAATATAATATAGTCCTGTCGTTAAAAGCTCAAGCATAAAAAGCATAGAGTTTGTGACCACTCCTACCACCCACCAAAATACTCAATAGAGCTCAGTGCTAGAAACATTGGACCAGCTAATAATGCTTCCTTTTAAAAATGCAAGTTCCAGGGCTGGCCTTAGACCCCACCTCAGACTTTTCTTCAAACGTTCTAGGGCTTCTGATGCCCAGGTTGGTCTGGAACTTCTGGATCATGTTAGAACAGGTTAAAACATAGAACCACTCCACCCTGAATCTCCTAGCTCAACGACAACAGATAAGGCCCTGTTTTGTTCACAGCTTTATTATCTAATACAGAGACTGGCATACAGTAGAGACTTGCTAAATATGTGTTGAATAAGTGAACACATTGGGAATTTGACAACTAAGAAAGAATTCAGTCAACAAATATTTAGTGTGTACCTACTGTATGCCAAACCATGTAATATGTATAGTCATATGGTTTTATTTCATTTTATGTAAATGTATATTTGTTTTGAGAAAGAGAGAATACACACGCACATGTGCACGTGCAAGTGGGGGAAGGGTGGAGAAAGAGGAAGAAGAGAGAATCCCAAGCAGGCTCCATGCTGCCAGGGCAGAGCCTAATGCAGGGCTCAATCTCACAACCATGAGATCATGACCTGAGTCAAAATCAAGAGTTAGGGGCGCCTGGGTGGCTCAAGTCAGATCTCACGTTCGTGGTTTTGTGCCCCGCATCAGGCTTGGTGCTGACAGCCAGCTCAGAGCCTGGACCCTGCTTCTGGTTCTGTGTCTCCTTCTCTTTCTGCCCCTCCCCCTCTCATGCTCTGTCTCTCTATCAAAAATAAATAAAACATTAAAAATTTTTTAAAAAATCAAGAGTCAGTCACTTAACTGAATGAGCCACCCAAGTGCCCCTAGTAATATATTTTTAAATAAAATTAACATGGGGTGCCTGGGTGGCTCAGTCAGTTGAGCGGCCAACTTCAGCTCAGGTCATGATCTCTCAGTTCATAGGTTCAAGTCGTGCACCAGGCTCTGTGCTGACAGCTCAGTGCCTGGAGCCTGCTTCTGATTCTGTATCTTCTTCTCTCTCTCTGCCTCTCCCGCTTGTACTCTCTCAAAAATAAACATTAAAAAAAATTGTAAATAAAACTAGCAAAGCCTCTTGCCCTCATGGAGGTCCCCTACAGTACTGGGAGAGACAGACAATAAACAAGTAGGTAAGTCAATATGAAATTACAAATAGTGATAAGAATGAAGAATGTATTATTTTGAAAACAAAATTATCAATAATAATCACAGCTGACGTTTATTGTTTAGTCTTCTACTTCAAGCTGCTAAGTAGGTGCTGTTATTGTGCTTATTTTGCAGTTGATGAAACCGAGGAGGGGCCCCTGGCCGGCTCAGTCACTGGAGCATGCAATGTTTAATCCTGGGGTTGTGAGTTCAAGCCCCATATTAGGTGCAGAAATTACTTAAAAATAAAATCTTAAAAAAAAGAAAGAAAAAGAAAAAAGAAGCTAAAGCACACAAAGATGAAGTAGCTCAACCCATGGTCACAGGCAGAGGTCTGAACCGGATGGTTTTACTTCAAAGCCTTTGTTGTTGTTGTTGCTGCTGCTGCTGCTGTTGTTAATTTTGTTAATTTTTTTTCCAATTAAAAAAAATTTTAATGTTTTTTATTTATTTTTGAGAGACAGAGAGAGACAGAGCATGAGCAGGGGAGGGTCAGAGAGAGAGGGAGACACAGAATCAGAAGCAGGCTCCAGGCTCTGAGCTAGCTGTCAGCAAAAGGCCCGATGTGCTGCTCGAACCCACGAACTGTGAGATCATGACCTGAGCCAAAGTTGGCCACTTAACTAACTGAGCCACCCAGGCGCCCCTTCCAATTTTTTATTGTGGTAAAATATACATAAAATACAAACAACAGTTACTATCCTATGCTTCTTAAGTGTAGCATTCATTGGTATTAAGTACGTTCATATTATTGTGGAACCATCACCACCATCCATCTCTAAAGTGTTTTTTATTTTTTACTTATTTTTAAGTTCTTAATGTTTATTTATTTTTGAGAGAGACAGAGCATAAACGGGGAATGGGCAGAGAGAGAGGGAGACACAGAATCTGAAGTAGGCTCCAGGCTTTGAGCTGTCAGCATAGAGTCTGACACAGGGCTTAACCCCACAAACCTGAAGATCATAACCTGAACCAAAATCAGATGCTCAACTGACTGAGCCAACAGGTGTGCCTCCAGAACTTTTTTTAGAAGTTCAGTTTGACACACAATATTATATTTGTTTCAGGTATATGATATAATAATTCAACATTTGTATACATTGCAAAGTGATCACCACAATGTATCTACCATGTGTTACTGTTACCACACAGAATTGTTACATATTATCACGTATTCCTGTGTCTTATTTTATAACTAGAAGTCTGGACCTTGTCATCTCCTTCGATTTTGCCTGTTCTCTGACCCCTCCCTCTGGCAACCACCAGATTGTTCTCTGTATTTATCAATTTCTTTCGGTTCTGTTTTGTTTGTTCATTTGTTTTTTTTTAAGTTTATTTAATTATTTTTTAAGTAATCTCTACACCTAATGTGGTGCTTGAACTCACAACCCCAAGATCAAGTGTCCCATGTGCCACCAAATGAGCCAGCCAGACATCCCTGTTTCGTTTTTTAGATCCCATAAAGAAGTAAAATCATACAGGGGCACCTGGTTGGCTCAGTTGGTTAAGCATCCAACTGTTGATTTCAGCGCAGGTCATGATTTCCCAGTTTGTGACTGAGCCCCAAATCGGGCTCCATGCTGACATGCTGCTTGGGATTCTCTCTCTCTCTGTTGGTCTCACTCTCTCTCTCTCTCTCCTCCTCCCGCCCACTTGTACACGCATGCGTGCGCTCTCTCAGAATAAAACATAAATGAAAAATCACACAGTATTTGTCTTTCTCTGACTCATTTCATTTAGCATAATATCCTCTAGACCCATCTATGTTGTCACAGATGGGAAAATTTAATTTTTTTTATGGCTGAGTAATATTCAATTATATAAATGTATCTTATCTTTATCCATTCATTTATTAATGGACATTTAGCTATTATACATAATGCTTCAACAAACATAGGGACGCATGTTTTGAAGTAGTGTTTTTATTTGAATAAATACCCACAAGTGGAATTGCTAGATGTTATGATAGCATCATTGATATTTTGAGAAACGTCCATACTGTTTTCCATAGTGGCTGTGCCAATTTACATTCCTCCACTCGTGCACAAGGGCTCCCTTTTCTCTGCTTCCTCACCAACCTTGTTACTTCTTCTCGTTTTCACAGTAGCCAGTTTCATAGGTGTGAGGTGATATCTCTTGGTGGTTTTGATTTGCATTTCCCTGATGACGAGTGATGCTGAGCCTCAAAACCTAGGTTATTGAACTCTATGTGATGTTGCTTCTGACAAACAGGGGGAGAGAAGATTGAGGCCGGTTTATACATGGTCTGAAATAGCAGGAAAACTGGATATTACCTCTGTGTCATGGAGATTTGGGGGCAGGGCCGATATATGAGGAAAATAGCATTTTAGAATGATCTCTCTGCAGTGTGAGGGCCAGCTGGGATATGATTGGATAGAGAGGGCTGGCTGTTGCCTGTCTAGTAAGTGTAAAAGAACAGTCTTCGTCCAGAGTCTATTCCAATAATCAACTACTGAAATTAATCTCTTATGTATATACTTATGTAGAGTAAGTAAACTATAAACATAGAGCAACATTCAAAAGGTACAAAAAAACCTATCAAAATTAAATCCATTCTGCCAGTGCCCTAGCAACCTCTCTCCTCCACCAAAGTAACTACCATTACAAATTCCTTGTATCTTTCCAGAGATGTAGACACCAACAAACACATACACGTATGGGGCTCCTAGCTGGCTCAGTGGGAAGCGTATACGACTCTGGATCTCTGGGCTGTAAGCCTCACATTTGGGGCAGAGATTACTTAAAAAAACAAAGCAAGTACACATACAACATATAAATAAACAAACCGACAGACAGCAGCAAACCATGCATACTGCTCTTTACCTTGCTGCTTTTTAAAATGATTTTTAAACGTTTATTTATTTTTGAGAGAGAGAGACACAGACAAACCATGAGCAGGAGAGGAGCAGAAAGAGAGGGAGACACGGAATCTGAAGCAAGCTCCAGGGTCCGAGCTGTCAGCACAGAACCCAACACTGGGCTTGAACTCGCAAACTGAAAGATCATGTCCTGAGCTGAAGTTAGATGTTTAGCAGACTGAGCCACCCAGCGCCTGACTTGCTGCTTTTTAAAAAAAAATTAATTATACTTCTCTGAGGTCATTTGATGCCAGCATATTTAGGATGATCTAAATTTTGTTAACAAATGGCATTCTATTCCTTTGTATGGAGGTACCATATATATTTTTAAAATTATTTTTAATGTTTATTTATTTTTGAGAGGGAAAGAGTGTGAGTTAGGGAGGGGCAGAGAGAGGGAGACACAGAATCTGGAGCAGACCCAAGACTCTGATCTGTCAGCACAGAGCCAGATGCGGGGCTCAAATTCACAATCCGTGAGATCATGATCTGAGCGAAGTCAGATGCTTAACTGACTGAGCCATCTAGGCACTCCTGTACCATATATTTTTAAAATAAATTCTCTAGAGATGGACATTTGTCTCTATTGTTTTGTGATTATAAACAAACTAGCAAAGAGTATCCTTGTACTTTTGTTATTTGCGTATGTGCAAATGTATCCACAGGGAAATTTCCTAGAAATGCAATTGCTGGGTCAAAAGGCATGTAACATACACTTTAAATGTTGGTAAGTTTGCCATTTCTTTCTCTCCTGTTTATTTCTTAACACAACTGTCTACCAAGCCTCAGTTTGTGCATTAGGTGGGAAGTTTTCCCACTATGGGCTTTGCTGTTAATTCCTATCACATATCAGAGTGTTTATGTGATGTATCAAAGGTGCCTGCAGTTCTGAGTAAAAGTCCCAATCATAAATAGTGTATCAAATGTAGTTCACAGGAAAGAGAAACTCATGTTTTAGGATATCTACTAATATCTATATGTACCACTACTTCAACTTCTGGGGCTTTCCCCCTGATGGAAGAAAATCACCACCACTTCCTCAATTTCAGAACTTATTTGGTCCCATCCTCATTTTACAGATGGGGAAGGGAATTGCCCAAGGTCACAAGGGGGTCTATATGATTAACTAGGACTGGTGTCCTGGTAGCCCATTTGGTGGGAAAAAAGCTATTTCCTTTGCTGCATGCTCAAATGGTCTCCAAGGTCTCTATCTTTCTGGTCTCCTAGAAAATTCAGCCTCAAGAATATCCAGCTAATTCTTTTGTGAAGGTGCAATGACAAATATAACAAATTTGTAAGAAACGATCTCCCTCTGCTGGTAACATTCTACAACTACAAAGCCGTAAAAAAGAGAAGGAAGGAAGGAAGGAAGGAAGGAAGGAAGGAAGGAAGGAAGGAAGGAAGGAAGGAAGGAAGGAAGGAAGGAAGGAGAAAGAAAGAAAGAAAGAAAGAAAGAAAGAAAGAAAGAAAGAAAGAAAGAAAGAAAGAAAGAAAGAAGAAAGAAAGAAAGGAAAGAAAGAAAGAAAGAAAGAAAGAAAAGAAAGAAAAGAAAAGAGAAGAGAAAAGAAAAGAGAAGAGAAAAGAAAAGAAAAAGCATCCGTGCCAATGATAAAAAATGAACCATAGGTGACGCCTAATAGACAATCTCATTCTCCTTGCTGTCGCCAAGGCTCAGTCAGGGTATTTCACTTAAGAGAACGAGTTCACAGAAGAATGTATTCAAAATAAATATAGCTCCAGGGGTGTCAGCTGGCTCAGTTGGTAATGCTTGATCTCCAGGTTGTAGGTTCAAGGCCCATGTTGGGTGGAGAGCTTACTTAAACATAAAATCTTTAAGGGTGCCTGGGGTACTCTGTTGGTTAAGAATGTGACTCTTGATATCAGCTCATGTTATGATGCTCCCGCCCTGCCTTAAAGGGTGCCTCCATGCTCTCTCTCTCCCTCTCTCTCTCCACACCACCTCTCAAAATAAATAAATGAACTTTAAAAAATAATAAAATCTTTATTAAAAAAAAAAACAAGAAAGTAAATATAGCTCCAAAGAGTGAACAAGACAAAATCTTTTTTCTCTGACATTGTTCAGGCTATTCAAATTATAATATTTTAGACATAGAGAATTTGAGCTGCTAATGGGATATCCAATGTAGAGATGCCAATAAGAAGCCTAGATTAAGAATTGGAAACACCAGGTCAGGTCAGGACTGAAAGTCAACTTTGGGAATCTTTAGCATTCCACACTGTGAGCATCTAGGTAAAAACAATGGACTGAGGACACACCCAGAGATGATCCATATTTCAGAGATAGGAAGTCATGAAACTAGAATTAGTAAGCATGTCACTTTCACTTCTAGGTAAAAACTAGTAACATTTAACACATGATTGCTGTTTATATAATAGTTATTAGGAATGTATATTGCAAAAATTCTTAGGTGCTTGGATGGCTGAGTCAATTGGGTGTCTGACTCTTGGTTTCAGCTTGGGTCATGATCTCATGTTTCGTGGGTTCAAGCCCCACCTCAGGATCTGCACAGCCGGCATCATGAGCCTGCTTGGGCTTCTCTCTCTCTCTCTCTCTCTCTCTCTCTCTCTCTCTTTCTCTCTCTCTCTCTCTCTCTCTCTCTCTGCCCCTCCCTCCCTCACACTGTCTCTGTCTCTCTCAAAACAAATAAATAGATTTAAAGGAAAAGAATAAAAATTTCTCAACAGGAAGCTGTTACATTAGAAAGATTAATGACATTCTAAAAACATGAGAAGAAACACATTCCAGGTTAGGTAATTTGATTACAAATAGCTAAATGCAAAACTACCAAATGACAGGTTTTTAAAACTGGGGACCCTATAAGAATATGACAGTGAGAAAAAAATACATAGTGTTTGGCTTTCCCTCTATTTTTATGTTTTGGGAAAGAAAGGATGATTAGAGAATTGTACATTTTCATAGGGAGGTAAGGATAATGATAATAGCTAACCTTGGAACTCTTACTGTAGGTCAAGCACTGTCCAATGCTTCTTAGCATAGTAACTAGTTTAACTCTTAAAATCTAACTTTGAAGCAGCTACTACTATTATTATCTATTTTTTACACTTGGGGAAACCGAGGCACAGAACTCATAAGTAACTTGCATAAGATCACACAAGCTTATTCAAGTTGGAAGTGTCCAAAGTTGAACTTTAAAGTTCAATGTCTCTACTTCTGTACCGGAGAAAAATAAAGCAGGAATATGGTTTAGGAAGATGTATTAATAAATGTTTAAGGAAATGCTAATGAATGTATGTCATTGAAGACTCAGGAGAACTTTCGTAGTTCTGGTTGGCCTGCTCAGGTGCAGTATTTTCAACTTAAACTATCGTTTTAGTTAACAGATGCTTGGAATATGCTTTATGCGAAGGAAAAAACTGTAACGATTTTCACCTTACCGCATAGAAATAACAAAATGTGTTATGCACTAGCAGATATTTTTCATCCTCTATTGAGATATAAACATATTTTAAGCACTTTGAGAAACACGTCATCTGCAGTTCATGGACATTACCAGTCACTTTAAAAAAAAAGTTTTCAGTAATTGTCTGCCCTTAGAAAAGATGGTTCCCGAGAACACACTTTCCGTACTCAGGACGAGGACATCACGTGGGCTTTCCCATTCAGTACAGGAGCTAACACGTTGCCCTTAAGAAAAATGGCAACCTTGGTTCCTCTGCCCTTTTCCATGATGGCTTTCTCGATGATAGAGGGCCTTGGCCGGGCGCTTCTTCCGGGCTCGGCAAGGGGCGGGGTCCATTGAGTAAAGCTTTGCGTGCCGGCGCCCGCGACGGAGGCGCGCTTCAGGGCGCAGGCGCGGGGAGGGGTGGGGGAGGAGGGAAAGCGGCGAGTAAGATGGAAGATGAGGAGGTCGCTGAGAGCTGGGAGGAGGCGGCAGACAGCGGGGTAAGGAGGAGCCGCCGCCGTGGGGCAGGGCCGGGCGGGACCTGGCGTGAGGGTAGCCTCCGGGGAGCGGGCCTGGGGATGGTTCTCCCCAAGGAAGGGCCCCCGACGCCGGCCGGGGGTGGAGGAGAGGTCCCCGGTCCCTGAGCGCCGTGAAGGCCTCTTAAAGGGGCCGCGTTCCGTTTCTCCCTCCACCTTCGCCCGGTGCGCCTCCCTCCATCCCCCCGAGTGCGTGTCACCCGGGGCGCCCCACCCGCCATCCAGGGCCTCTTTGCCTGGCCCCCGCGCCCGCTCTGTCGTCCCGGGACTCTGTGGCCCTTCCTCTCCTGTCGCCGCCGCCCCCCCCCCCCCGCCCTCCGCCCGAGTCACCATTTTAAAGTTCATGTGCTCTGATGAGGAGCGGCACAGCATGTGGTGGGGGGCTGTGTGAACCGGGGCGGTGTGCCCGGCTCCGGAGAAGAGCAGCGGAAGGCAGGAGGGGAAATTGAGTCGTCTCTGGGCTCCTCCACTCTATGCTAAAATTCCCCATTGCTTTGCGCCTTCCGCCACGGTGGGCGAGCCTGGGTTTTTTGGTTTTGGGGTTTTTTTTTTTTTCTTTTTCGGTTTTACTCTGAGAGCCCGTTGCATGCGGGTCTCCCGGGGACCCCCCACCCCCTGAGAACAACCAAAAGCACCGCGGGCAGCCCCTCTCCCCTGGGACCCACCCAACGATCTGAGCTCGGGGCGAAGGTCTCGGAGAGTACTTGTCCGGGTCAGGGGGGAAGGGGGGAGGGGTGCGATTTATAAAGTAGCCGCATTCCTGGGAGAGGAGGGGGGGAAATGGACCCTTCGATTTTGTTTTTGGAGTTTCTGTTTGACTTTAGAAGCTGTAGGGATGTAGGGAAATCGTTTATCCCAAGCTGAAACAGCCGGAACCAATTCTGTTAGGTTCGTGATGAATTTGGGTCTTTGCAGAGTTTGTGGTCCAATGGTGACCCTTGAGAAGATGCGGAGATAGCCTTTCGGCCTCCTGGTGTTCGTGTCTGTTCAGTGCTGGCTCAAGTGACCTCCACCTTCAAGGTTTATGGGTTGGGAGTGGGGCGTGGAGAGCTGAGTGTACCAGGAGAGAACTGGAGTTGGGTGTTTTGTTTTGTTTTGTTTTGCTTTTTACCCCCAAGCGCCTTTGAGGGTGCTCATCAGAGCTGGAAGAGGCAGGGAAATTGACCCTTGCTGCCGAGGGTGAATCTCTGCGGGAAGGTTGAAACTTGACTTCACTTGGAAGTTTTTTCGGTGGTTCAGCATTTCTTGCACGTGTTTATGTTTTTCCACTTAGCATAATTAAGAATTTGAAGAATTAGTTCGTCCCAAAGGTATTTGATACAGTTCTTGTGTGCTGACCATCCTTCTTGGATTTTGACTTGAGTAAGGAGAGCAATTGAAAGATTTTATAGAGAGCAACAGGTGTCGTCTGGGTGTTTATTCAGCAAACACTTTTTTGAGTGTCTCTGTGTGCTGGGCAGTGTGCGTAGCAGTGACTTTGTGCTGTAGAATGCAAAATTTCCGGGTACAGGCATTTATTACCCACCACTAATATGAGTGCATCACTCAGAGGTCCTTCATGTACACCCTCTTGGGGAAAAAAAAAAGCCTGTCCTATAATTTGAACGTGACTCAAATGATAAGTTTCTTGAGCATCTTGGCATTTCTTTGTTTTTTTCTGACCTGTTTACAAGGGACATGAGTTTTCCATGTTAAAGAAGAAGAAAATGAAAACAAAAATGAATGCAGGATTCAGAAATTTGAGGATTACTTGTGTTTTTCAGAACGGGTAAGTGGCTTAGGGATCAGCTAGCCCAGTCCCACATTTTACAGCTGAATGAACCCCAGGGATGTAGGATATAACTTAGATCTTTCTGATGCTTGTCCGGTACTCTTTTTACTATATGTTAGTAAAACCCTTTAGAAGTGCCGTGAACAGAGATGGAACCCAAACCTTGCCTTGTTGACATAATGAGCAGCCAAAATGCAGGTTCTTTCTGCATCTTTTATTTAATTGAACCATTGAAATAACTGTAGAGTTATTGTCCTTTTATAAACAAGGAAACTGAAGTTGAGGGAGTAACCTGTCTTGCTCAAGGTCACGCAGATAGTACGTGGGGGAGCTGGGGATTTGACACCAAAGCCTGTCTGTCTCCAAGGCAGAGTTCATTCTGTAGCCTTTTGCTGTCTCTCCTCCTGGGGACCTGGGGACGACTTGAGAGCTGGGCATTACCTTTATCTTTTAAAATATTTGCTTTGGACTTATATTTGAAGGCTCTCTTGAATTTGATTCCCTTTTTGAATTTCACAAAGGGTTTTTGTAAATGTGCACTTTTGAAGGAAGGGTGCCAGGGAAGGGATAAAGTACTGTGTCCACATCACTGGGAAACCAACCGATTGTACTTTCAGATGTAGGCAGTTGCATCTGTAAAAGGCTTCAAGTTATCCTGTCTCCCAACTGAAACATGGGAATGAGTGTAAGCCCCCTCCCCTTCCAAAAAAACAACGTGCATGGTGAGAAGACTAGTAAATGGGGGTTGACAAATTTTTAAAGTGAACATTCAAACTTTATATATCTGGAGGTAGTTCTGATCCTTCAAAGTAGATCCCTGCCCTCAGCACCACAAAAGAATTTTGACATCATACTGAGGTTTTGTTTTTTTAATGTTTATTTATTTTGAGAGAGACCCCACCCACCCCTGTGGAGGGTGGAGGACAGGCAGAGAGAGGGAGAGAATCCCAGGCAGGTGCTCCATTACCTAGGCCGGAATCAAGAGTCAGATGCTTAACCAACTGAGCCACCCAGGTGCCCCTGGAGTTTCTAATGTGTCCGTACATCCGAGGTAGTTTTTTTCTTGCATATTTTCAAAATACTCAATATCGAGTCCTATCATGTCATTCTAGGGAAGACTTTGAGAAACACTCCAAATATTCTGTAAATAGGCTGCTTTTTGCTTTTAGTTAGTGTGATGAACACTGCCCTGATGTAGAACTATTCCTTTCCTGTTTCCTTCCAAGGAGTTAAATCTCCAATCAAAGGACAATTCAAGGAATATAACGAGCATCCCACTAAAGAAATGCTTCTTTGTAAATCTGCCTTTGGGAGAAATGAAAATGTAAATTGAATTAATTTTGATTCAAACTCTAAATTCTGTCCTTTGTTTTAAGCACATTTTAAGGGACAAATAAAGCATTTTGTAATTGGAAGTCATCTTTGTGTGCCAATCAGATCATCAGTTTGCTCAATTTCTGACAGTTTGAAGCTTTATATATTCACTTGTTTAGAAAAAAAACAAATGGCATAGTCTAGTCCATCTTGTTAATGGGCTAACCTGATCCTAGGGGAAGACAGATGGTACATAAATGGAATTGGACTGGTAGTTATAATGCATTGGCAGCCTCTCTGCTTCCTTTGCATCTCAAAAGTTGTCTTTTGTTCTTTGCCAAGGTCAAGTCTTGTAACTAATTGGAAGACAATGTATCAAGTTAAAGGATGACTGGTCTGACTTCTGGACTAAGAATTCAAATTTATGTTTACTTTCTACCCTCTCTGAACCTCTAAACGTTACCCCTTCAGCAATGCTGGGTGCCGTATAAGTCTATAGGAAGGTGTCATTAAACACTCCATACTTCCTGTGTACCAGGCCCTGAGCACAGGCCAGTGGAGGAGTCAGATGCGGAAGGCAGCACTTTCTTTGGAAGAGGCAGAGATGGGGTACCATGGCTGGGATCAGAGACAGTCTTGTGGGAAGAAGGTGATGATTCGGACTACTTGAATTAAGCTGTAGAAAGTCTGGGAGGGGCGGGTAGAGATAGGGCCAGTGTGTATATGTATAGGCAGCAAGAGAAGAATGTGCCGCATTGGGAGAGCTACAGATACTTCTGGCTGTGGGGTAAGGGGTTGGCAGGGCTGACTGGAAAGAGATGAGGCCAGAGAGGTATGCAGGGGCCAGATCAGGAAGGGCCTCGTTGTACTTGGTTCTGGGGAGCTTGGACTTTGTCCTGACAGCACAAGGGAGCTTTGAAGGCTTTGAAAAAAAAATTTTTTTTAAGCTGAGTAGTAGTATAGACTTTTTTTTTTAATGTTTATTTACTTATTTGGAGACAGAGCACGTGCATGAGCCCTTTACGTGGGAGGTAAGGACGGCGAGAGAGAGAGAGAGAGAGAAAGAGAGAGAATGAGAGAGAGAATGAGAATCCCAAGCAGGCCCCACACAGTCAGAGCCCAGCATGGGGCTTGATGCCATGAACTGGGGAGATCAGGACTTGAGCCGTAATCAAGAGTTGGATGTTTAATCAGCCGAGCCACCTAGGCGTCCCTGGCATATATTTTAATTTAAGAACTAAGACCTTTGATTTACTTCTTTGGTGTGTGGGTGTGTGTGTGGGTGTGCGCGTGCGCTCGCACGCGCGTGTGCGTGCTTGTGTGTGTGTGAAAAAAGGTGATTTTATTAAAGCATGAGGACAGGACCCATGGGCAGAAAGAGCTGCCTGATTTACTTCTTAGTCTTCAGAGAAGAGGCCTGAAGCATGGCTTCCACCATACTTTGGGGTCCTCAGCACTTCCTGTAAGTGCTGTCATTATGGAATACTTAGTGGCTGTGGGTAGTGGGCAAATAACAGTTACTTCGGGGCTACATGGTGTTGATTTCTTTGTTCTTATAGTAAAGAAGGCATTTAAGATTTGTGGTATCGGAAAGTACAAATCCAGGTGTGCCATGCCTGAGGGAGCCATTTCTAAGCTATTCCAGGTCTTTCTGGGAAGATTGGGTCTTAAGGATTGTGATTTGCTCAGAGCAGGCTTCCCATAAGGGATTTGGCCAGTTTAGATGTGATCATGCTGAGCGGTCTGTCCCTGTGATTCTGGAAAAAGATCGGTGTCACTGTGGTTTCAAAGAAAGTAGGATAATGCCCTTTCCACTGGTAACTTCTCTGCTCCTTTCCTTGAGGCTGCTTGGGGCGCCTGTTCCCAGCATGCTCTGGGTGTCTGAGAGAGCGGCCACGGTTGCTGTGGGCTGGAAATTCAGACAGTCACAGGCCCTCTTCTTCACCTTCTACAACAGGAGAGAACTTCGCGTGTCTCTGTAAAGCTTCTGGTAAATTCCTGCAAGAGAAAAGGCCCCGTTGTCTAGATCTGATGACTCAGACGTATTCTTGGGGCCAGATTTTTCTTTCCAGTTTCCACCTTTATACGGCAGCGGCTTCCCCACAGCTCGTGTCCATTTCTGGCTGTATCCGTAGAAGCCTTCACCAAGGTGTGGTGTGTTCTTTCCTGCACACTTGCCCCACAGGAATAGAAACTCTTTTCTGTCAGGACAGTTACTGACTTGTTGGTTTCCTCGAAGACTGAGTTTACCTACTTATATCTGCGGCCAAAACACAAAGTGAAATGTGTGTGTTTTTTTAAAGTCGTAACCATAGAGATTTCTCATTTGCCGAAGTGTTTTTAACTGGTAGCCTCTGCCAGACATCCTTCTCTTTACCATTCTGCTGCGCGCAGGGTGTTTGATGGGAAGATAGAGGTGAAGAGCCACCACCGCAGAAATTAGTAACAAATCCTGACCTCAGTCTTTATGTAGATAAACAATCTTATCCTGGAGGGTAAGACATTTCAAAATGTCCCTCCCAGTAAGTCATCCCCTCCCTGCACTCAAAACTCTTTCCCTTATAAAACGAACACAGGAAATAACAGTCATTCCTTCCTGAAAGGAATAGTATGTGCAGTTGAAATTGCATTCTTCAGGGTTGTGATCCTTAGACTGTTCGAACTCGACTCTGGGGAGGTCAGGATGGTCCTCACACTTCCTAGACCTTGGAAGCTAAATTCCCAGCCCTCCTGCTCTGGCATTTGGCGTATTCTTGGCCAAACACGAGCATTTGTGACCCTCCAGCTCTGAGTGCTATTTTTGGTTCCTAGTTGCACATTTCACTGGTGAGTGGACTCTGCCCAGAACCCCACAAACTCCCAAATCTCGCTGGCCTCTTTAGGAAGGGCTTCTTAGATGGTGTCTTCAGGGCGCACTGCAGGCTTTGCCGAGTGCATTTTCACATTCATCTCCACGGCCTGGGGACGCGTAGGTGTTTTTATTCCTGGTGTCTGGGAGAGGAAATCACTTGGTCGATCTCAGCTCAGCAACTGGCATCCTGAGCCCACACTCTTAGGGACCTTTTTGGACTGTTTGTTTACCTTTGCTTTTCAGTAGATACTTAACCATTTAACTGCTTCAGGATGTTTAGTTGCTAGTTCCCCCGATGTATTGTACTTGTTTCACCTGGGATTGACCTGCCTCTGTAGTCTGATGATTCATTCGTTAAGGAATTTTTTGTCTCTCAGAAACTCGAATTTGGTTCCCAAGAGCCAAAAGGACAAAGCTGCAGTCGGTTGTTGTTTTAAATAAAAAAAGTTTTTTTAGGGGCGCCTGGGTGGCTCAGTTGGTTAAGCCGCCAACTTCAGCTCAGGTCATGATCTCACAGTTTGGGGGTTCGAGCCCCGTGTCAGGCTCTGTGCTGACTGCTCAGTGGAGCCTGCTTCTGATTCTGTGTCTCCCTCTCTCTCTGACCGTCACCCGCTCACACTCTGTCTGTCTCTCTCTCAAAAATAAATAAACGTTAAAATAAATAAATAAAATTTTTAATTTAATTTTCAGAGATTTATTTTTGAGAGAGTGCAAGCAGGGAAGGGGCGTGGGGGGGGGTGGCAGGAGATCCAAAGCGGGCTCTGTGCTGACAGCCTCAAGCCTGATGCCAGACTCAAACCCATAAGCCTGATCATGACCTGAGCTGAAGTCAGACGCTCAACGGACTGAGCCACCCAGGCGGCCCTAAAATTTTAAGTAGGCTCCACCCCCAATGTGGGTCTCGAACTCCTGACCCCAAGATGAAGAGGTGCATACTCCACGGACTGAGCCAGCCAGGTGACCCTGCTGTCAGTATAGCACTTAGAAGATTGACTGCAAATGACATGCTGGTTGGAATCCTGTTCATAATTGGGAAATAACATCTGGCCAGGTGAAAAGAGATAATGTAAGTATCTTTTGCTCAGATCTCTTGAGAGGATTTAACCACTCTGCTTACTCGCTTCAGGATCCCTGTGTCTGTAGCTGCAGACTGACTGCTCTTAGGTGTTCCGCCTGTATACTTTCGGGGGGTTTATATGCTGAATGTGAATGCTTTTCCCTGGGTCTCGGTTGCTCTTCTGTCCTCTGGAGTCCCCACTTTATGTGTCCTGTGACCTGTGGTGGTTCTGTCCTGCATACTTTATTGGCTTGGCCTGGAGGCATTGTGTTTACTGCCCCTGCTTAGTGCTGTGATTCTAAGCAGCCTTTGATGACCGCGACCGTTCGGGTTTGGATGAAACCGCCTGGTGGTGTAGGGGGAGGTAAGAGTGATTTTGTTCCATCCTCCAGAGTCCCAATGCATAGTAATTCCTTCTGGGAGAGGAGCCTTGCTGTCTTTATAAAAGGAGGAAAGAGTAGGTCACTTCTGCTAGTTAGTGACCCATTTCCTCCCTCCATGGCAGTCACAGAAGTCCGAAGGCTAGGCTGACTATTGAGGTGCCAAGTCTGGTTTGGGGCAGATCACTCCCTACCTTTCTGTCAGCTTTCTTCTTTCCTTTTGTCACCTGGGGTTAATAAAACCCTCCTTGCTCAGCAATGAGGGTTAAATGGAGCACTTAGTGAAGCGCCCACACGCGCGGATGTTGGAGCAGAGAGTGCGGGGGCCCAGAGTGTGAGGGCGCCGTTCCCCAGCCCCCCGGCTGCTCCAGTGGGGCCTCTGGCTGGCTGGAGTGGCAGGTTCCTATGACTGGCTGAAGGGTCTCCTTCTTGCTGCGCCTGAGAACTGACCCACGGTTTTCTCTGAATTGTAAGGGAAAGGCAGTAACAAACGTGGAGAAAGGGCAGCCCCCCTTAAAGTCCAGGACAGGGCTCGCCCCCATTACTCCCCCTCCTGCTCGTTCGGCACCTTTAAGGTAAAGGGTCGCATGGTTTCCCTCCCCCATGGAGACTCTGGAGAGGCTCTGGAAGCAGAAGGAAACAGTGTCTCAAGGTCGCAGTTCTGGGATGCATCTGTATCCCTAGCCTTGTTCTGTGCTGAAGAATTGTTTCCTTTCGGAGACTTCTTCAGAGGCCTGAGGTCTGGACTTAGTGGCAGTCCGCCACTGCTGTGGCCTTTCCTTAGGACCCCTGAGCTTGCGCTGGCCTGGCCCGGGGTGCAGAGGGTGCAGGCTGGCGTGTCCGTCTGCCGCTCCTGTGGCCATCTGTAGCCGCTCCTGAACGTTTTTGCCTCCTCCTCTTAAGGTTTAGAATTCAGTTTTGTCACTTACCAGTCGAGCGGCCTTAGGCATGTCATTTAACCTCTGAGCGAGCAGCCGTGTGTTCCATGGATTATGGTGAGGGTGAGAGGTGGTGACGGGAGGGCCGGAGCCTCCCTTACACCTGCGGCATGAGCTGCCACCACCCCCACTGCTGACAGATGCTGTGACGGCCTCCGCTCTTACTGTGAACATGGGTAGTGTTGCTGCCTTCAGACCCAGGTAGACCCGGTTCCAATTCTGGCTCCCCTCCGTATTGCTCTGGAACCATGGTCAAGGTACATAACCTCTCAGAATTGTAAATCTGTAAATGATTTGTAAATCATTTGTAAAATGGGGTTATCGCTTTCTCTCTCTCTTTTCTTTTACTGTTTATTTTTGAGAGAGAGGGTGCGAGCAGGGGAAGGGAAGAGAGAGGGGGACAGAGGTTCCTAAGCGGGCTCCAAGAGGAGACCACAGAGCCTGATGTGGAGCTCGAACTCACTAATTGCGAGGTCAAGATCTGAGCAAAACCGGATGCTTAACTGAGCCACCCAGACTCCCCACAGGGGGCTTTATTTCCAAAATCCTGTTTTCACAGGATGGTTCGTTAATTCATGTGTTGGATACTGTTTTAGGCGCTGTGGACACCTGTAGTGAATGAAGCTTCTTCTACTAAAACCTGCTTTCTAGTGGAGAGAGACGGACAGTAAGCAATGGTGTTTTGTATACACGCCCAGTAAAGAAAAATGAGAGAGATAAAGAGCTTAGAAGGTGACTGGCAGAGGTGCCATCGTGGGGGGTGGCTGTAGGAGGAGGTCAGAGAAGGCCTCTCAGTAAAGATAGAGATACCTGAAGGAAGGACGTGAGAAAGCAAGTGTGCAGAGGAAGCTGGTGGAAGTGCATTCCAGGCAGAAGGAACAGCAAGTGCAAAGGCCCTGGGGCTGGAGCATGCTTGTTTTATTTGAGGAACAGTGGGGGGGCCAGTGGTAGGAAATGAGGTCAGAGGTAGCACGGAGCCGGATCCCGTAGAGACTAGCAGGCTATGGTGGGTATCGCTGAAATAGGAAGCAATGTGAGAGTGTTGAGCCGAGGCTGACTTGGTCTTTAAAAGGATTCTGATTGTTATGTGTAAAATATGCTGTAAGGGCAAGAATGGAAACACAGACTGATGAAGATGCTATTTCAACTGTGCATGGTAATTTGGACCTGGGAGGTCACAGCAGCAGAAGCCTTGAGAAAATTCAGGATCAGTTTTGCAGATAGAACCAATGCGGGGGAGATCAGAGCTGCTGCCTGAGCTGCCTGAAGACAGGGTGAGGGCAGGGTGTGTGGGAGGGGCAGGCTCGGGTGAGTGAATGAAATCACAAGTTCGGTTTGGGGCCTGGGGCGTTTGGGTCCCTTGTGAAATGGGAGTGGGGGTCTCGAGTCGGCAGCCCTACACCAATGTGTGGAAGGCCATGGAACTAGATGAGGTCACCAAATAAACCAGCGGAGTCACAGAGGAGGGGAGGCGCAGACTCTCCAACCTCAGGGGCCTGGAGAGGAAGAGGAGCCTGTCCCGTACAGGGAACATCAACTGTGGGCCGTGAGAGGAGCTACCAGGGAGCTGAGAGGGGACCGGCAGGCTGGGATGGACAGGACCCTCGGGAAGGAGCGTCCAACAGTGTTGGGCGCTGCTGAGAGGCTGAGTGACGCGAAGGTGTGGAGTTGACCACTGAGCCCGCCGGCAGTGGAGGTCATTGGCAACTCCGGCGAGTTTCAGCAGGATGGTGGGGTGTAGAGAGCAAGATTGTCGGGGGGCAGTGTCCCTCAGAGCAGGGCCTGGGCTGAACGTTGGGCACTGGGAGTGCTGGTTGCTGGCACACCACAATGACAGGACCCGCCGCAGTAGGACGTGCACGTCAGAAACAGTGTGCCCCCTGCCTCTTGTGTCCCTAAGGTGCTCAGTTGCTGAAATACTCAGTGTATAACTGACATCTCTTACTCTAAGGTTCGGTCTCAGGGCGTGTTGTCCAAGTACCGTGTGAGCCACGTGGGTGATTTCAAACTTCCCTGAAGGCACATTTAAAAAGTATAGGGAAATGGGTGGAATTGATTTTAGGGTTTTTTTTTTAATGTTTTATTTATTTTTGATAGAGAGACAGAGCGTGAGAGGGGGAGGGACAGAGAGAGGAGACACAACCGGAAGCAGGCTCCAGGCTCTGAGCGGTCAGCACGGAGCCTGACGCAGGGCTCGAACCCACGAACGTGAGATCTGACGTGAACTGAAGTTGGAGGCTTAACCAACTGAGCCACCCAGGTGCCCAGATTTTAGTATTTTTTAAGCCTTCAGTAATCTCTATACACCCAGCATAGGGCTTGAACTCAACAGCCCTGAGATCAAGAGTTGCATGCTTCACCTACTGAGTCAGCCAGGCGCCCCTAATTTGAATATTTTAAATGAAATGCAGCACACCCCAAATAGTATCACAGCCCGCACGTAATCAGTGTTGAAAATATGTTAATGAGCTGTTTTGCACTCTTTTTTTTTTTTTTTTTGTAAATAAGTCTGGGAAGCCTGCTGTGCCTTCCGCGTTTACAGCACATCTCAGTTGGGCCTGGCCACGTGTGAAGTGCTCACCAACCACGTGTGGCGGTGGCCACTGGACTGGGCGGCGTGGCTGGAGAGTGTGCCCAAAGGATTTCCTCTTCCTGGGCAGGTGCAGAGAGCTCCTGAAAGCCTTAATGAACTTGGGAAGGAAAGCAGGAAGTGGCTTACCTTCCAAGCAAGTGAGAATTGTTTTGTCTCTACAGCATATGCCACCACCCACCCCACCTCCCCGCCCCCCAAGCCCTTCATGGTTTTCCGGAGCCCCTGGTTTCTTCAGATTCTTCGCTTGCTGGCCCTGGAGAGTATGGCTGACTTTCTGCAGCAGCTTTTCCAGTCGCACGGATCCCAGCTAATAAAGACCTTTGCGGAGTGCAGCTCAAGGAATCTCCGATGGATTTCGGAAGTTGAGGATATCTCTTATTTGGGGTCCCTTCTTTTGTCCTTTCCCTCTGTTCATGTTTTCATCCCTCTTTCTCCCCATTATTTTTATGTTTCTCTCTTTTTCTTGAAAGTCTGTTCTTTTGGTCTCTGTCATTTTCTCTGACTCCTGGCAGGTTCGCCGCTTCCCCATTTCTCTTTCCACAACACCGTCTGCACGGCTACCCTGTCTGCACGGCTACCCCGGCGACTGTGGTTCGCCTGCCGGTCTTCCCTCCTGCTGGGCTGGCCTCTGCGCCACCGCCGCCTTACCTCTAGGCTCCAGCCCCTGGCTCGGCTCCTCCCTTACAGTCAGTTTGCCCCCAGTGCTGGGCTCCGGCTTCTTTCTTTTTCTTTTCTTTTCATTTCGGCTTTTGAGATACATTAACAAAGCGTAGACTTCCTTAGAGAGGGAATTTTAAAACTGTATCCTGTGCCCCTCCAGTGACCCAATTACCGTGGAAGTTTTTCCTTGCTGTGGGGGTAGCGGAGAAGGGGGGAGGGTTCTGTGTTCCTTCAAACAGACTAACCTGTCTGTATTTTTAAAAAGGCAACTGATGAATTAAGTAATCTTTGCACCCAACATCAGGCTCAAACCCACCGCCCCAAGATGAAGAGTCTCAAGGCCCCACCGGGTGAGCCAACCAGCAAAATACTTTTTTTTTTTTTGACTTGACGAGGCATGTTTGCCCAGGAGTTGAGTTAGTGTTTTGAACCTGACTGTGTTCCCGAGTGAAGCATTGCTATAGAACCAAACCTGGCGTGATAAGACTTTGGGGCCCCCCTCCCTGGAGTTAGCCGGGGCGGCAGATGCAGCCCTGTCACCGTCACACCGCTGACGGAGAGGAACAAGGTGGGGGCTGAGACAGAGCGTTCACAGTGTTGGTGTGATGGTGGTTTGGAAAAGTCTGTGGGTCACATGCCGCTGGCTTGAGCTGGCCAGCGGTGTGCGCTGAGAGTGCACAGACGTTCTCGTCTGCTAGTGCTAAGCCGGGTTTTGCGGGCTCTGGCTGTGAATTCTTGTGCTTGCCTCCTGAGCGAAGTGGAGGCTCTCGAAGGAATAGGCAGAATCCCACCCAGATGCGTGACTGGGAAACATAGGTGCCTTGCCGGGGACGCAGGAGGCCGTGGGGCCAGGGCAGTGGGTGCTGAGGTCCTGCCCGAGACTTCGGAGGCCAGGCCCAGGCTGGCACCGTCGCCCGTGCTGGGAGTTCAGGGCCACACGTGTTGGAAGGAGGTCTGCCTTCTCCTCCCAGCGTCCTGTCTGCTTTGTGCCGAAACCGTGGCGTTATGCTCATCGGGACCCGTCAGGCCTGGTTCTGAGGGAAACCGTGTACTCAGGGTTCCAGTCTCTGCTTAGATTCCCCCCAGCATCAGTCCGCAGACATGTGCTCCCCAACTTGGGATAGCTGGACGCAGCCAGACAAGGCTGTGGGACATAGTGGTTCACAGAGAGCCCGAGGGGAGAATCAGAAAATGTCATCCTCTGAAAGGGAAACTGACAAAGGAAAGTTTCTGAGAAAAGAAACTTAAATAGTAACTTTTGGTGATAAAAAAAAAAAAAGGTTATTTCTGGGGTGCCTGGGTGGCTCAGTCGGTTAAGCGTCTGACTTCGGCTCAGGTCATGATTTCACAGTTTGTGGGTTCGAGCCCCGCGTTGGGCTCTGTGCTGACAGCTCAGAGCCTGGAGACTGTTTTCAGGTTCTGTGTCTCATTCTCTCTCTGCCCCTACCCTGCTCATTCTCTGTCGCTCTCTGTCTCTCAAAAATAAATGTCTAAAAAAAAAAAGACGTTATTTTCTAATCAGAGCCAGGAGCCTCCATTTAGTACAAGAATTCAAGTACCTTGAATTCTTAGAAGTTGTGTTCATCACACTAGTGAGCAGGGATTCAGGTTATCGGGGGAGGGGTACGCGGGTGAGCAGGACTGTCAGTGTCTTTGGCACTGGGCTGGGGGGAGACTGGGAGTGGACGCAGTGGGCCAGGCACCGCAAAGGGAGGGACGCAGGGTGGCATAGGAGGGTTGGTTGGGTTTGCTCAGGGTCTCCTGTGAGTTTGGCTAGTTCGTGTTTTACGTTTTATGTTTATTTTTTTTTGAGAGAGCATGGGTGCAACAGGGAGAGGAGCAAAGGGAGGGAGAGGGAGAGAGAATCTTTTTTTTTTTTTTTAATGTTTATTTTTGAGGGAGTTTGCCCTCAAGCAGGGGAGGGGCAGAGAGGGGGACAGAGGATCCAAAGTGGGCTCTGCACCGAAAGAAGTGAGCCTGATGCGGGGCTTGAACTCCTGAACCATGAGATCATGAGCTGAGCTGAAGTCTGATACTTAACTGAGCCAGCCAGGTGCCCTGAGGAGAGAGTCTTAAGCACAGAGCCCCATGTGGGGCTCGATCACAGGACCCTGGGATCATAACCTGAGCAAAAATCGAACAGTTAGACGCTCAACTCACTGAGCCACCCAGGCGCCCCGAGTTTGGCCAGTTTGAATCCGTCCCCCAGGGCTTCATCCGTCACCCCTAGGTAAACTGATGAAGTCTGTTTCCTGAGTATTCGGGTCCGAGAGTACAGGTGTGAGGATGATGAACTTGACCTTGCTGTAATTTGCCCCAAGTCCCTTAGTAGCCTGTTCACTTCTCTACTTTTGCCTTTCATCCCCTTTCCTCCTCCCCTTTCTTTTTCTCGTTTCTCTTTTTTAAAAAAAATTTTTTTTCTCATCCCTCTCTTACTGCTACAGCAGTGAATCTGTCATTGTAACCGCCTCCCCTTGCACATTCCTCCCTGTCCTCCTGTCTCCTTGGTCCCTTTGGAAGAAGGTGGCTGTGTAACAAATTAGGCTGAGGTGTCCCCTTCCCCGCTCTTCCCCTCAGATGCCTCCGTTCCCCAGCTTTCTGTGGGGGGCCCACAAGTGTAAGCACTCCAAGGGTCGGGGCATCAGCAGCCACTGAGGCTGTGCTTTTTCCCTCAGGTGAGTCGGATTTGCAGACGTTGTGTCTGATTTCATACACCTTGTGGCTGTGGCCTCTCCTGTGACTCCCACAGAGGACCAGTGCTCTCCAGAATTCTCTTGCTCCCCACTGTCGTTCTTCACTTACCTCAGCTTTGTAGAGACGTAGCCCGCTGGGGCAAGTGATACCTGGGTTTAGTAACAGCAAACCTTTTTGGTTTTTTTTTTTTTATGTTTGTTTATTTTGTGAGAGAGAGAGAGAGAGAGAGAGAATCCTAAGTGCGTTCTGTGCTGTCAGCGCAGAGTCTGACGCAGGGCTCAGTCCCATGAACTATGAGGTCATGACCTGAGAGCTGAGATCAAGAGTCAGACACCCAGGCACCCCTGAAGCAACAGACCTTTTGTTTAGGATTTTGACCCTAAGAGGAGACACAGCACATTGTCTTCTGGAGGCTGCGCAGTGCTACTTGGCACAAAGTAGCCAGGGGAAGTCACGGGAGCTCACGCTTCTCCTGGCACCTCACCTCTGATACGCAGATGCTCTAACGCTGGCCTCGTGTCCTGGGACCCCTTGTCGCTCCGGGAAGTGGCGCTCACATGTGGGTTTCTCTCACACAGAAGCCTTGACTTCGGGCCAGGGTTCTGTTCATCCTTAGGGAAAGAGTAGGTGCCCTCAGGTGATGAGGTTTCTTGTTGGGGCCCACATCCAGATGCCTCCTCACACAGCATCCTGGGGCCTTCGCTTCCACTGGGCTGGTGCGTCCCTGGAGAATACAGGCGTCCTTGTAACGTGCCCGGTAGGAAAGTTCTGGTTTGGGGCAGCTCTTCAGAGCACGAGACTGAGAGCAAGCAGATGGATTGCAGGGCCTTGTCCAGAAAGAGAATGGACTGACTCACGATTCCTGGATAGAGTCCAGAGCAAGCTGCAGCACCCTCTCCATTTGCTGGCAGGGCGCTTCCTCTTACGGGGCCTGCTCTGGGCACGCTGCTGTCCAGTCGGCCATCTGGACATAAGATCAGCTTTCTACCGAAGCCGCTGGAATTTCTATTCCGTTCTCTAATCCGATGGAAGAATTCTTCCTCGCCTCTGATAAGCCATCCTGGCTGATGTGACGGAGCTTGAAGGGAGTGTTAGTTATCGGAGTGCCGGGGAGCCGTGTGGGACTCGGGGGAGACGAGGGAAGAGAAGACCAGCGTCCCATGGCTTTAGCATCTCCGGGGGTTCGGGCACTTGTGGGGCTGCAGCAGCGTCAGGGAGGGCCTCCAGAGGCCTCAGTTCTTGGGCTGCCTCTGTGGTTTACTGCTTCGTGATGCCAGGTGTGTTCTGTTCCTCGCCCTCCCTGAACCACATCACCTTCATTGGACAGGGTAGCTGCTCTGTGTCTATCAAGCCAGGGATGTGTGCCTGGAAAATGAGTGTTCAGGGAAGCTTGACAACCATAAAGTATTATTTTGACGTAGGTCATTATTTCTGAAGCCAGTGGCTTCTGTGATATGCCCGGGGGGCTGGTTACATTCCAATTTGGGCCCAGAGGCCCATTTACTCAGACATGGTCCATAATGCCCTCTTGAAGGGCTTTTCTGTACCCAGGCTCCATTTACCAGGCGTGGGCAGATGCTCTGTCTTCCCTAAGGCCCTGCAGGAAAAAGGAAGCCGTTTGCTCTCCTGAGAGAAACCTGGATGAGTTCCTCAAATTCAGCTAAAGTAATGTATGTTTATTTTACCCCAATTTATTTTTTATTTTTAATTTTAGAGCGAGCGAGAGAGAGAGAGACAGCATGAGCAGGGGAGGGTCAGAGAGAGAGGGAGACACAGAATCTGAAGCAGGCTTTAGGCTCTGAGCTAGCTTTTGGCACAGAGCCTGACGTGGGGCTCGAACCCAATAACCGTGAGATCACGACCTGAGCTGAAGCCAGCCACTTAACCAGCTGAGCCACCTAGGTGCCCCTATTTTACCACAATTAAAAAAAAAAATTACTCCTGTGTTAGGCCCCTTTGCCTGTATGCCTTAATTGGCCCTCATCGGGATGTGAAAGTGAGAGTTCATGTAATAAAGTTGAAAAATGTAGAGCTTTCCCATAAAAATCTTGCATTTGGTTTTGCCTGAAATAGCAGCTCTGGCCCCGTAAGCCGAGGCCGTGCTGCCTGGCCCGTGAAGGCCTCTAATCCCACAGATGTTAAACCTTGCATTTGTGACGGAGACACTGGAGTAGGAAGTGTCAGGTTCATATTGGGACAAAATGATAACACTGTAGCTTTAAAACTGAGTTATTTGAAGAAAGCCTTGAAAAGTCCTTACGTGGAAATAGACATTAGACTAACGTGAGACAGAGTATCTAGAGGTTGTAAAGCTGGTATCCATAACATTTTTAGAAGAATTACAATTTTTTAAAAAAATTTTATGTACTTATTTTGAGAGAGAGAGGTAGAGAGTGAGCAGGGGAGGGGCAGAGAGAGAGGGAGACACAGACTTTGAAGCAGGCTCCAGGCTCTGAGCTGTTAGCACAGAGCCCGACGTGGGGCTCGAACCCACAGACTGAGATCATGATGGAGCTGAAGCCGGATGCTTAACCGACTCAGCCACCCAGGTGCCCCATTGTGTTCTAAGCTTGAGTGAGAAGTCTTCCATCTAGTGGCCTCCTAGCCCCTCCAGAGAGTTGAGGAGACCCTCAGAATGCAGTCTCTTGTGCTTGCCTAAGTAAATTTGGGGTATGTCATAAAAACAAACAAAATTATGCACAGCTCAGCACCTGTCAGAATGAATGTCAGTGTCAAACTGGATTGAGATAGGACTTCGTATGGTTAGTCCAGCTTCATAGTGTTTATAGGAGACAAAAGTAAGAGCGTGGGAAGATGAGAAGGGAGAGAGGGAAACATTCCAGGGAACACTAACCAAAAGAAAACTGGCATGGCTTGATTAAGCAAAGGAGATCATTTTGTAACAATAAACTGGGTAATTTACTAGAAAAGAATCTATGGTTTTTTCCATAGTCAATAAATCTAACAAATCAGCAAGAATTTAGAAGTTCTGAACATGGTAGTTGACTAGCTTGCACTGTACCCATCAACTGTAGAATAGAGTCAGTTTGGGGACATTGGGAACATTCCTGAAAACTGGCTACACACTCAACCCTGAGGTGGATCTCGGTAAATTTCAAAGACTTCACTGGCAGTTAAGGCAGTGATTCTTTTTTTTTTATTTTAACGTTTATTTTTGATAGAGGCACAGTGTGTGAGCGGGGGAGGTTTCAGAGAGAGAGAGACAGACAGACAGAATGAATCCGAAGCAGGCTCCAGGCTCTGAGTTGTCAGCACAGAGCCTGACACGGGGCTCGAACCCACGAACTGTGAGATCATGACCTGAGCTGAAGTCGGCCGCTTAACCGACTGAGCCCCCCAGGCGCCCCAAGGCAGTGATTCTTAACATGACCCCTTTGAAAATCCCACATACCCTTTATTTAAGGCAAGGTTCTCAACCTCAGCCCTACTGACATTTGGGGAGAGGCAGTTTTTTGCTGTGGGAGCTGTTCTGTGCCTTGTAGGATTTTAGCAGCATGTCATCCCGGACTCTGCCCACCAGTTGCCAGTAGCACAGCTCCTCTAGTAGTGACCACCAAAAACTGTCCCCAGGCACTGCTAAGCTGCCCGCTGGTGGGGAGAACCACCTCTGGTTGAGAACCACTTTTTTTTTTTAATGTTTATTTTTGAGAGAGCATGAGCAAGGGAGGGGCAGGAGAGAGGGAGACACAGAATCTGAAGCAGGCTCTAGGCTCTGAGGTGTCAGCACGGAGCCCAACTCGGGACTCGAACTCACTGACTGTGAGATCATGGCCCGAGCCAAGCTGAAGTCAGACGCTTAACTGACTGAGCCACCCAGGCACCCCAAGAACCACTTTTATAATAGGGCTTTTTTTCAGAGAGAGAACCTAATTTTTCCATACAGTTTTCTCCTTCTCCAATAGCCTAGTGGTAGAGTCCTCACTGAGAACAGTTGAGTGGGATGTTTTGTAAGAAAAAGCAGCGGGCCAGCCAAGGAGCCTGTTCTGGCATTTGCTCTCTGCACAGCTCCTCCGTCCAGCGGACAGACCCTTGTGCATGACGGCTGTGGGAACATCACAGTTCCTGGTGCTGAGGGCTCAACGCCACGCAGTTTCCCAGATGTTAGGCTTCTGTTTTGTTCTGGGCCTTTGGCTTGGTGCTAGTCACAGAGTTCAAGTCCTTGGCAGTGGGGGAAAAAAGGCTATAAATTTGTGATGCATGTGATCATGAAGGAATGTGAAAGGGAGAGCTTATGTCTGAGAAGCAGGTGGTTATCTGTGTCTGGGACCAGAGAGGACGTGACCGAGGAGAGGCAGACATCAGGCTGGCTGTCACGGGAGGAATGGAAGTTGGCCAGGGGACGGATATTGCAGGCAGGTGGATCAGTGTGCTGGGCTCTGGGGGCTAGTAACAGCTCAGTTTCATAGCGATGTAAACAGGAACCGAAGATGAAGGAAGGTGTGGGTGAGGCTTAGGAGCTGGGACTTGATCTGACATGCAGTCTAAGGGGTTTTAATGGGAAATTGACAACAACAAGATTTGTGTTTAGAAAGCTGATTTGAGTGGCTCTGTGAAGGGCAGATTGGAGGCCGGGAGACTAGTTGGAAGCTATCCAAAGACCCCAACTGCAGGATGAGGTCTAGAGCTACCACCGTGGCCTTGGGGATGGAGGGAGACGAACCCTCAGGGAGTCAGGTCCTGAACCCCAGAGTCTAGTAAAGGGAGGTCTGCATCCGTTACCTCAGAGGAAACAGTAACGTCCCTGGTCAGAGGACACCATCCTTAGCTCTGAAAATAAAGACATAAGTTTTTACCTAAGAGAGATTTTTTTTTTCCTCTTTTTATATACATTTTTTTCCTCTAGGAAATAGACAGACGGTTGGAAAAAAAACTGAAGATCACACAAAAGGAGAGGTAAGGCTGCTGTCTGGTCTGAGGGCTCATGCTCTCCGCTGTGTGAGAGCTGGGCAGTCAGTGGTATCGTCTAGGTGGCCGTTAGCTTAGCAGGGCAGGCTCCTGAGCGCAGCCCTCAGAGACGTGGTGGCCTGAGGCTTTGAGAGTGAGGCTGGAGTGTCGCATCTGCCTCCTGACTTAGTGGGCGCCCCGTGTGAGGTGGTCTGGTGGGAAGTGCGGAGGTGATGAGTCAGAAAACTTAGGTTTGAGGCCTGGCTGTGTTCCAGTTGCACTGAGGTTTGGCACACGTTGTTTTCCCCTCTGGACACCAGTTTCTAGCTCAGTGACATAACGAGATTGGACAGATGTTTCTCTGGGCCCTCTGTGACGTCGTGGCTAAGGGCATTTTGGGGGTATTCTGGAAGAAAAGATTCTCAAATTCTTGAAGACCTTTTTAAGGATACTTTCTCCCACCCAGACAGGGGAGAAGGTGAGTTTCAGAGCATGTGAAATTGACCTCAGCAGTCTATCTTTGGGCTTAGGTAACCTATCGGCTCCCCCCAGGGACTAGCGACAGGGAGGAGGAGGAGAGGACCTCTCTGGACTTGCCTGTCATTCCCCAGGGATCGCCAGGGTGCCCTGTCCGCCCACTAGTTTCCTGGCTTCCTGCCTCTTTGATCAGATTGCTGGCTCCTGGTCTGTCTTCCCGTCTCCGCAGCTGCACTGAAGTCTGGTGACAGTCCCCTTGGCACACTGTTCCTGTCCCGCCTGGGACTCCTTCCAGCTCCCCTGGCAGCAGCTGAGTTCACCAGCCCCTTCCCTTCTTGACAACCGTGACTCTGAAAACAGGCCCCTGTAGACCGTTTGGTTCTGAAGAGAAGCTAGTTGACTGCTCTGGGGAGGGGCTTTGTGGCTCCGGAGGGGCGGTCACTCCTGCCTGGATCCGTTTTTCTCCTGTGGCTTTTGTGTCTCTCCCTCCTGTTGTCCACCTCTCCTTGTGGACACCGTTGCCTGCTGGGTGCACCCTGCAGCCTGGGACGGTGCTTCTCCTCTGAGCGCCCCCAAACACTGTTTCTAGGATCGTCCTTCACCCCAGCCCCGCCGCGTCCAGGATACCAGAGAGCCCCGGTGAGGGAGGTGTCTGTGCTCAGAAACTCCTCTGGAGAGATGATCCGGTTGTCGGGTGTAGCTGGTCTCTGGGAGGCACAGGTCACTTACCAGAAAGCTGAGGCAGTTTGGTAAATCCTGTCCTGGTGCCAGGCAGGGATGGTGCACTGGGCTCCTTTGTAGGGTTTGACTGGCGTGAGCATGCGTGGTGGAAGGCCGTGGCTGGAGTGAACACTTCGCTCACCCCTAAGCTGAGGGGCTCCCGCTGCACCAGCCTGTTACACTCTGTTCTGTTCTGTGTAGGGAAGTTGGGATTTTTAACTGACATCTTTGGATGCTGGGCACGAAATGTTTTGCCACAGGGGCCAAATAAGTGGTTGGTGTGACTGTGAGCCTGGGGATAGAAGTCCCAGGATGAGATGGGGTTCCAGCCCCCTTGACCTCGGGGGCAGGTCTGAGGAGCAGGCCTGAGGACGACGTGAGCTTGTGGCAAGATTGCTCATTTGAGAAACCCAGGAGTGAGAGGTCTGCCGTCTGGTCCGAGGCCAGAGAATAACGAATAGAATTAGGAGAAGGGAGGGGAAGGTGATGGGGGTGGTTGAGGGGCATTGAGGGGTGCGGATGGGGCCTCTGCAGTCTGGGTGGGACTGGTGAAGCTCTGTTTGCTCTTCGTCAGCAGGAAATCCAAATCTCCTCCCAAAGTGCCCATTGTGATTCAGGACGATAGCCTTCCCGCGGGGCCCCCTCCACAGATCCGCATCCTCAAGAGGCCCACCAGCAACGGTGTGGTCAGCAGCCCCAACTCCTCCAGCAGGCCGGCCCTTCCTGTCAAGTCCCTCGCACAGCGGGAGGCAGAGTACGCCGAGGCCCGGAAGCGGATCCTGGGCAGCGCCAGCCCCGAGGAGGAACAGGAGAAGCCCATCCTCGACAGGTGAGTGCAGCCCGCAGGGCTGGTCCTGGACCACCTGCCCAGGGACGAGGGGGAGCGGCCTGGCTGCACGCAGAGTAGTGGGGAGCAGGCCGAACCGGGGTGGGAGCCAGGGCTGCTCTAGGTGGGCAGGCTCTGCGTCGGCCCAGGACGGCAAGCGTTGAGGCTGTGGTTGCTGGCGTGCCGCCCCTTGCAGGCACCGGGGGCTGCTGTGGCGTGGAGGTCAAAGGCACGGGCTCTGAGTCAGTCTACCATTTCCTCCCACCTAGGGCCGCCTAACCTTTCTGTGCCCTTGTAGCTGGATGTGTGGGGGGAGCGGGATGAGGATGGCACCTGCCCCGGCACCTTGTTGTGCAAGTAAATGAGCACGGTGTTCTGAGCACCTCACCCGGCACAGTGGATGGTGCCCCATGAGGACGTTCTCTCCTGGGTCTCAGAATAGCTCTTTGTAATGTTTTGTGAGTTTTCTGAATCCTGTGTCGTCCCTGGCACGTTTTTCTCTGCTGCCCTAGAGGTTGCTCTGTGTCTATTTGTCACCTCCTGCTAAAGCAGCAGTTGTTAAAATGGCCTCTTTCTGCCTCTGAGAGGCCACCTCGGGCTTGCCATTCTGCGGCTATATCTTCTTCCCATCCCTTCGTTGGTTTGATGGACTTCTCTCAGCCTTCGCCTGGCAGAGTGGAAAAGGTCTGCTGCCCTTGAGTGTTCTGTGCTAATCGGAGTCCACCACTAACTGCCTAACTTGGAAGGAAGCAGGAAGGCGACAGCGACTGATGCCGGACCCCTCTGCTGAGCTCTTAGTTTGGGGTCTTCCCCTTTGCTCAGCCCTCGGGCAAGTCTGCGCCACCAGTTCTGTGGATGCTGCGCTGTCCAAGGCCACCGCCTCTGGACAAGATGGGCCTCAAGCACTCCCCTTGCCCTCTAGATTCGGGAGAGGAGCGGTGTTAGCACTCACGGTGAACATAGGCCGCCTGCCCCACCTGCCCACGGGGGCTTCCCAGCTCGGAACGGGGCTCCGTGAGTCCACGTGTCCGAGAGGCGGCTTCGGGGAGCCAGAGTTGGCTGATAGCCACTTCGGCTTCTGCCCTAGCTGCAGTTTTAAGATCTGGTTTTAAGATTTGGGGACCTCTTTGATGTCCTTTTTCAGGCTTCCCTCTGATCTTCTTCCCTCCAGGCCAACCAGGATCTCCCAACCCGAGGACAGCAGGCAGCCCAATAATGTGATCAGACAGCCTTTGGGTCCAGATGGGTCACAAGGCTTCAAACAACGCAGATAAATGCGTGCAGGAAAGGATGCTGCCGCTGCCGCCGTCACCGCCGCCTCTTGGGTTGTCCGCCGCGGGTTGCACTGCCGTGGCAGACAGCTGGACTTGAGCAGAGGGAACGACCTGACTTACTTGCACTGTGATCCCCTTTGCTCCGCCCACTGTGACCTTGAACCCCATGCACTGTGACCTCCCTCCTTCTCCCCACTTCCCACTGTGATTGGCGCGTCTACAAGGGCTGTCCCAAGCCAATGGAAAGGGAAAGGGTTGGGGTTAGGGGAGGGTTGGGGGGACCCAGGAAGGACTCAGAGTAGAGAGTCAGTCAGTGCCACTTGGCCATTTGGGGTAAAGCCAGTGCCAGCAATAACAGTTTATCATGCTCATTAATTTGGGATTTCAAAACACAGATGAGAACTCCCATCCACCCACCCCCAAGTGCATGTCTTCATCACTTAAAAGCAAGTTCCATTTGAAAATATCCTTTCATTTTTTTTTCTCCTTCCTATTTTTTGTTTGTTTATACAAATATCTGATTTGCAAGAAAAAGTGCATGGGAGGGGTTTTAGCGGTTTAATGAATTTTTAATTGAGAAAGGGTAGTTTGGTAGAGTCTACTTAAAAATGTTTCTGGGAAATTCACTAGAAACATTAACCAATAGGATGTTGGTGAGCTTAGCTTCTGTATTCCTACTGCCGCCCAGAAAAGGGGCAGGGCTCTGCAGCCCCCAGGACAGATGAGCACCCCATGCCTATACCTCCCTCCCCCAGCTGAGTCCCAGGGGCTTCTTGGCCCTGCCTGGAGACTAGGCTAGCTGTACAGGCTCACAGAGCCTGGGGAGGGTGCTAACCCACCTCTAGTATTCTGGGAGTCAGGGAAAGTGAACAGACTTCCCCTTCCCACACCCCTCAGGGCGGTTCCCTACCAGCCAGGCGAGCTCCTTCTGGAAGAGAGCAGGGAGTGAGACGCACTCCGAGCTCAGAAGTAAGGGGTGTGAGACTTGCTCAGTGATGGGCTGTCGGCACAGGGAGAGCCGGGCGAGAGCGGCTCCAGCACTCTGAGCCTCCTGCCTGGCGTGCTCGGAAGGCGGGGAGACCGTCCCACGCTCCAGGGTCTGTGAGCGCCTCCTGTGCGGACAGCACCAGCTCAGTGACCGTTCCTGGTACATTTCTTTTGTGAAATCACTACCTTGGGAGCAGACCATTCTGAATACGTCTGGGGAGGCAGGTTGTGCATTGCAGAGATTGGTGATGACAGACTGGTTCCCCAAAAACCCAGGCTACCCTTTACCCGTTTTTCCAGAACGAGGGCTTGGAATGAAGGCAGTTTCCCCCTCTGTCCCTGGAGCCTAGAGATTTGCTTTGACTCTTTAAGGTGGAAGAGGCTAAGAGGGCAGCTGCCCACAGCAGCTGTGTGTGTGTACAATCTGGGTCCTCTCAGGCTTTCTGGTCTCTTCTGTTGCACTGCGCCTTATGCCTCAGCCAGCCACATGGCCTCCCCACTCAGTGGATGAGTTTCAGACTGGGTGGAATGAAGTTTTGTGATTAGGGCAGCTTGTGGTGGCCAAGGTGGCAAGCAAGGTTCTGCAGGCTCACTCCACCTTTGGCTCACCTGGCTCTCAGCCTTGCCTTGTGCAAATGGAGGCCGGGCCTGGCAAGCCGCGTCCCCCGCAGCTCCTGCTTAGGAGGAAGGGCCGGCGGCCAGCGGAAGCAGCAGCCAGCCCGTAGCACAGCCTTATAACCACGAGAAGCCAGGAAGTTGTCCTCGAGCAGAGCCGAGGACATAGGCTGTTCCCTCCAGGAGTGGGCAAGGGAGAGAGTTGGCTGCTGTCTTTATAGTTCCCCTGCCCTGACCAAGTTTCCTTATGCTAGATGTACAGTGTCCGTCCCTCATGTAATAGTGGTTTCTGGCCCAAGATGAGACTGTCCTTTCAGTTGGAGACGGGCACAGAGATAGGCCAGGGGGCACGGCCCGTGGTGCCGGTGCTCGGCCATCGGGACCGCCTGTTCTTGCCCAGCCCTCCCCTAGGGGGAGCCCTCGGGAAGGCTGGCTGGTGGGCGTCTGGATTGAGAGGTGGTAGGGACCCGTGTTCCTGTCTCCCTCTGGCCAAAGACGGGCTCTGCCCACTGTGTGCCCGCCACCGGCCACTGGCAGTCGTGCCCTTGGCTTCCCAGACGGAGAGGTGGCAGGCAACATTTTAAAAAGGAAGAAGTGAAAACAAGGAACTGTATTGTGTTGGGGGGAGGCGGGAGGGGAGATGGGAGAATGGTTTGGATTTTGTGTGGGGGGGTTTTTTTGGGGGGTTTTTTTTTTTTTTTTGGTAGTTGTCTGTAACTTTCCTTAAGTGCTTCTTCTTTTTTTTTAATTTTTTTTTTTTTTTTAAGTAAGCTGCAGGCTTTGGCTTGGAAAACCCCAGGGGGATGGGGGGCAGAAACCTGAGGCTGCTGCCCCTTTATCTGCCTCTATGGTACTGTCCCCTTCCCCCCAGCTCCTCCCTGACCCCAGGAGCCAGGCCTCAGACCTTCCAGCTAACCGCTTCCCATGAGCCACTATTCTGATGTCAGCCTATAACCAAAGGAGCTGGGGGGTCCGGGCCTGGTGACCAGCCCTTCTCAGCCCACTCAATCAGGGTGCTCCCCACCTGCAGGCAGGAGGCAACACCCTATCTGCTACCATCAGCCCCTTCCAGAGCCCACTGCCCCGCCCCGCCCTGTCCAGCCCAGCCGTACCCTGCTCTGCCCCATGTGGGGGTGCTCTGCTCAGGGATGGGCCGGCAGGGCTGCCCCAGCCTCCCTGGCAAGCAGAGACTCTGGAAACCTCTGGGGTCCTGTTTTCTGGCCGTGCGATCCCAGGGGTGCACATGGGCCCCTTGGGTGTCTGAACAGAAGGGCATGGGAGGGAGGGCCGCACCCCTGCAGTCCTGCTCTGCTGGTTTAGCGGGCAGCTGCCTACCCCACCCCACCCCGCACCGCGGGCTCCTGAGTCGGCAGATTAAGCATTTTATAAATTGTATTTTAAATACATGTTTTAAACTTGTCAGAGCCTTGTCCTCATTCCGGTCCCTGGCCTCCTACCCTTGCTGTGCCTGCCTGTTACACCGCCTGCGGAGTCACCCTGCTCAGTCCCTGGGAGCGCTCGCTCTTTGTCGGAGAAACAGGCCCCGGGTGGTATGTGGGTTGGGGGGCAAAGACCCACACACCCTTAGGTTCCAAGAGAAGGGCCCCCGTGGGTCCTGGGGCTGTTAATGAGAGCATGGCTGACACCCCTCCTGCCCTCCTTCAGGGTCCCCAGGTACTTCCCTTAGATTCCCCGCTCCCCTCGAGCAGGTGGGGAGAGATGCTTCCTGTCCTTGTGGGGATCCTAGTCCAAAGGGGGAGACACTCCTCTGCGGAGAGTCCCAGCTCCGTGCTTCGAGAGTGTTATGAGGTCAAGATTTTGCACCCTGTGTCCCTCTAGCAGGAGCCCTAACCCTGGGCAGGGTTCTGACGTGTGTCTCGGTTCAGGGTTTCCCAAGCCTGCGGGAGGCCAGGGCCCTGCACACCAAGCCAAGTGGAGGGGTGAAAGCCTGGGGGCCTTCCCAGGCGCCAGACAGAGGCCGAGGTTCTCAGTGTTTATTGGCTTACCAGGCCACAAAAGCAAAATCCAGCAGCGGTACCTGCCTGATGACCTGTCCGTCTGCAGGCCTTGAATGGCAGCCCAAAGTCAGGACTCCATGGGTCAGCGGGTTCGAGCTGGCACAGAGCTGAGCCACTTTCGGCTCTCGGAGCTGTGTTCCCTAGGGGGAGAGGTGAGCAGGGCGGGAGGAAGTGTGCCATCCCCACATGTCCCAGGGGGGAGGAGGCCTTCCCTGGGAACCCAGGGAGCCAAGCAGTCGGGCTCAGGGGCCTGATTGCGGGTCCAGACTTCATTTACCCCCAGAGTGCCTGGAAGGGGACCGGCGGGGAAAGCTTCCCTCCACCCAGCAGTCCCTGTTTCCTACTGTTCCTAACACGGGAGTCAGACTTGAGCGCTTAAACCCCCTTCCTGTATGGGAAAGGCAGGCGATGCCAGCCTAAGAGAAAGACGGTCTGTGCCCCTGAGTCTGGGCACAGGAAGGCACAGGCGCCGTGACCCACCATCGACGTGGCACACCCCCTCAACAGAGGTCACTTGCTCACTGCTTCCATCCTTTTCCCCTTTTCCTCCCTGGAGCAGCAGTATCCCAGGGATCATCTCTTAGAAGGCTGGGCTCCCCTCGGGTTAGGCCAGGGCCTCATAAAGGAGGAGGTGGATGGGCCTGGGCTGGAGACCTACCTTCTGGACACCTACCTGCTTCCTTGAAGTCCTGACTGCAAGAAAAGGCCCCGGAGGTCAGGGCCCAGGCTGGCGGGGGCACCCTGCTCTGGCAGGAAGTGGCTGCCCTGCTTCCATGGGACAGCGTTCTTGTCCCACCGCGCATAGAGCGGGACGCAGGGCGCCTGGGCGTAGGGGCTCTGCAGATTGGCAGCTGCAAGGGAGGAGGGGGGAGTGCTTCAGAGCGCGCCCAGCCGAAACCCCAGCTTTGCCACATAACGAGCTGGGTGGGTTTGGGCAAATCGCTAACCTCTCTGAGCCTCTGTGTGAGCTGGAGGTGATTGCGGCACCCACCTCCCGAAGCTGATTAAAGGGGTAACACATGCGGGGCCCCCCTGCTAAGTTCTGAGCACAGTGTGAGGGCAGGCTAATGACAGCTTGCCCAGGACGACGTGTCTTTTGTGACCAGTCCTGGGGGTCTGGCCGGTACACCAGAGAGACTCTGGAGAGCTCCTGGCCCCTCGCTCGGCGCACAATAGGAATCTAGCCAGTGGCCGCTGCTGTCATGGGGCGGCAGCCTTGCCCAGTGAAAAGAGCACAGGTTTTGCAGTCAGACCTGGGTGTAAACTGCCCTTTCTGACACGCGCTGGTTGTGGGGCCTTGGACAAGCTGCTTAAACTCCTTGTGTGTCACTTTCTCTTCTGTAAGGCGGGGTACACGCATGAGGGCGGGGGTTAAATTCCAGCACGTGTACGAGGCCGCCGGCCCGGGGAGTGACCCCAGTGGGTGTGCAGTGAACGGTGACCTGAGATGACTAACCACCCTCCATTCTCGGCCGAGGCTCTTGGGACCAACGTGTGCTCGGGATTAAGGCCCGGGGGACGAGCGCAGAGGGCCCCGTCAGAGCTGGGGGTGGAGGACGGACTGTCAGCCCAACGGCTGCTGCTCACTGTTAGGCCCAGCGTGGGAAGCCGTCTCGCAGACGAGGTGCGGCTGCGGGGGCCCAGGGGCCGGGGCCAGGTGGGCAGGAGAGCCGAGAACCCACCGGGCCGGGGCCCTCACCATAGTTCTGCTGCTTCAGCCGGCTCAGGATCCTGAGGACCCTTCGTTCCGGGACTTCCAAGGCGCCTGGCTGGGGGGGGCTGCAGGGAAGCTTCTTCCGGGACCGCAGCCAGCCCACGGCCGACTCCATCTCTTGGGCCTTACAGATGCCTTCCTTCAGCTTCTTCTGGTAATAGCTGGGGAGGCAGTGTCCGCCCCGCTCAGCCTGGCAGCACTTGTTCACCCTCCTCCCCACTCGCTCTTTCTGAGCCCCTGTTCCCTGTGGCCAGCTCTGCGGCAGGGACACAAGCCCGGGAGTTGGGAGACCTGGGTTTCAGTCCCTGCTCTGCCATTCACTTCCCGTCACTGTGGGTGAGTCACTGCCTTGCTTTGGGCTCCAGTCACCCCTAAAGGGAAATGGCTTTCTCTACCCTGTCCCTGCAAGCCGCTTGACTTCTCTGGGTTTCAGGTGTCCCCTGGGTAAAACAGATCAGTTTTCATGTTCTAGGGTTAAATAACAAGGCCCCTCAGGGACTCAAGCAAATCGGCCCACGGAAAGAGCTCTGGTAAATGTTACTATGATTTCTGTCGCATATTTTTGCCGAGCCATACAAGTGCTCTGCATGGCAGCCGTGCTCGGCAGGGTACAGTTTTATTTGCATTTTATTTTCTTGACTCAAACTTGCTGCCTGCCTGCCCCCTTGACTGGAGCACCGCTCATTCACTCAGTAAACATTCAGTGCGTGTTTACCGCATGCCGGCTGCTCATCTAAGTGCTTGGGGAAAGCAGCGCAAGAGAGCTCCACGTAGGTCCCTGCCTCCTGGTCTCTCAGCCCCTCCCTCCCTCCGGCCACCACTGCAGTGACCACTTCCACACGGACTTTGAGCAGCTTGGCACAGGGCGGGTCTGACACGGCCTCACCTCAGAAGCCTCTCTCCTGGAGATTCTCCGACACATAAGCATCCCAGAAGTCCAGGGGAGTTAAACCACTGTGGGCTCTACCCTTGACCAAAGGAGCTAGCAACTGAGGCACACAGGTTTCTTTTGTTCTGACAGAATGCTGAGCCACCATTCAGTCTCCTCAGAAGATCCTGGGGGTGGTTGACTCAGTGACACATGCTTGCATTGGCTCCTTCTTTGTTCACATTCCCTCTGTCACTCTCCTCGCTGGATTCACCTTCTAAAATCAACCACCTAGGCACACACCTAGTGGGAGAGTCGGACCGTGAACAAATAAATACAATACCATGTAGTGGTGATGGGTGTTCTATTAGTGAGTAAAAGCTGGATAGTGGGGTAGGGATGAGGGGCTGTTTTTGCTTGCAGTGCTCAGTACAAGTCTCAGGTGGTGATGTTTGAGCAGAATGAGGGGAGGAAGCAAGTCAGATGGATGTCTCTGGAGAAACAGTCTTCCAAGCAGAGAGAATGGCATGTGGGAAGGCCATGAGGTGAGACAGGCAGGGAGGCGGGAGGGGCTAGAGCCTGCTGTGTGAAAAAGAGGGGGAGACGTGGGCAGCAAGATGGCCGAGCCAGACCACCAGGGCTTTGAGGCAGTGGTGAGGGCTGGTCTTGGGAAACCCTAAGACTTAAGTTGCTGGTTCTGCTGGGGCCTCTGCTAATCTCTGGGGCCTGGAATTTGGGGTCTTAATGAGCTTTACACACAGAACATAGAAAATGAATCCTGGAGCCCCCACGTGAAAGTTGGATCTGGACCCCTATTTAAAAGTAGGATCTGAAAAGGCAATGTGTTGAGTGAAAAGATGAATGAGAAAATAACCAAACCCCACAGGGGCCAAAAGGACCTGAGCGAAGTGTGTACAACTTTCTTGGCCACAATTTTAAAGGAAAGTGCTTGCTCTCCACTTCCTCTCTCCCTTTTCCAAAGACTTGAATTAAGATGTGTTGCTGGTAAATTGGCTTAGGATTGACTTAGGGAATGGTGGAACAGTAAGTTAGAAAGATACTATACATTGTGTGCTGGGCAGCCTTGTCTTCCTGCCTGCTTCTCCTGGACTGTCAATATAAGAGAGAAATAAACTATCTTGTTTGAACTATAGTGCATTGGGGTCTATTCCTGGACTAATATGCCAATCTACAATTCTATACCCAGCTAAACTGTTCAGTATGCATGACTATAAACACTTTTGCAGACACATAAAATCTCAAAAATTTTGCATCCCATGCATTCTTTTTCAATAAGCTACTGGAGGACATACCCTTCCAAAATGAGGGCATAAACCAAAACAGAAAAGGAATATATACATACAGAAAACAGGCAGTCCAACACAGAAGAGAAGCAAAGGTAAAGGAAGATGGTGAAGGGAGACCCTGCATTCGTAGTACAACTGCCATAAAGGACGGGTTTAGATTAGATCACTATAGCTTAAAAGAATAGGACCATTTCAAAGGCTGGCATTACCGCACCAGTTGTTGAATCAGTGCCTTTCTAACCCAAAAGAAGCTACTAGGGAAACATCTCCCATTATCTTGTTGTTGTTTATTTCGAGAGCTAGAGTCCAAGAGCGCATGAGTGGAAGAGGGGCAGAGAGAGGGAGAGAATCCCAAGCAGATTCAGAGAATCAGTGCGGAGCTTGATGCAGTACTTGAACTCATGAATTACGAGATCATGATCTGAGCCAAAGTCAGATGCTTAACCCACTGAGCCACCCCGATGCCCCTCCCATTATTTTTTAATCAAACCAAACAAACCAAGAAAGATGGAGCAAACCAAGAAAAAGACAATGTAATCAAACAAACAGAATCCTAGTCAGAGGGAAGGAAGAATACCTAGGATGACAACAGACTCCCAAGCTGACAGCTCTGCCACAGGCCTAAAAAGAATCCAAAAATAAGAAGAAAGGAATTATTTAAACATGCCTCCAAGAAAAAGAAACCCTAAGAAGGCACAGAAATTATTAATGAGAACAAAAACCAAAACAACAAAAAATTTAACTTCAGGAGCTAAAAAGACAAGGAAATGAAGTCATAGTATAACAAAATACTCAGCTATTAAAAATTGCATAACCATAATAATACCCCCCGAACTATTTAGTCAAAAATGATATTAGGATGAAATGGGTAGAGGAGATCTTAGGGGACACTTGTATCAGACAGCTAAATCCACACATTAATAGGAAGTCAATAGATACAAGTCTAAAAAATCACTAATCAAAATATTGTAGTACTTGCATATTATTTAGAAGTAAGGAGAGTCAAAAAGTATTTGTCTTGAAAAGAGAGACTTCAGGGGCTGGGAACCATGGTTCCCAGTGGTGTGGGGAGCTGCAAGTGTTTATTATGAAGCTTTGTGGACTATTTGGTTTTTTAAACAATGTACACATTAAGTTTTTAAGAATTAATGCAAAGGATAAAGAAAGTTGTTAGTTGAATACTAACCAACAGAAGTTAATATTTTAGAAGCTAGGCCTTAAGATTTAAAAAAAATCACTAGTAACACAAATGATTTCCACAGAATGGTAAAATGTTTGGTTCATCAGGAAATACAGAAATATAAGCATGAAATATAAAGGAAAACTTGATAGAACTACAAGAAGTAGACAATCTCATTATCAGAGAGGTGATCATAGATACTCAGCTTCGTCAGTGTAGCATCAAGGAATCCATAGACTGCATGTAGATGAATGGCTGTGGCTGTGTTCTGATAAAAGTTTAACTATAAAAAACAGCAAGCTGTATGTGGCCTGCAGTCCATAATTTGCCGACTTCTGTCAACTATAGACCTTCCCTAAAACTAAAATCCACAGGAGGAAGAGTTTGGAAGTTGAGTCTACCAAGGCAGAAGGTTTAGATAACACCGAGGCTTTTCAGAAATATGCCATACCAAAGTAAAAAACCAAGGCAGCATAAATTCAGAGCGATGCGCCAGTAATTGAATTGCCTACAAGAACAAAAAACTTAACTCTCATCAAGGGAAGAGTCTGGTCTCTAAATACCATAGAGTCCAGTCTCTAAACCGTATCATCTGAAATGTCCAGGACACCATATAAAATTATCAGACATGCAAAGACACAGGAAACTGTGGCCAAAGTATGGCCCATAAAAATAAACTCGTGGAAGGCAACCTCGAGGTAGCCCAGATGTTGGATTTAGTAGATGGTGGCTTTAAAGGAACAATTAAAAATATATTGACATAATTGAAGGAAAATGTGATCTTAATGACTAGAGAAACAGAAACTACAGACCTGAAACAAATGGAAATTCTAGAACCGAAAGATGGGAGATTGGAGATAGCAGAAAAAAGAATTGGTAAACTTGAAGACAGATCAATAGAAATCACCTAATCTGAAGAAAAGGGGGGAAAAATTGAAGACAAATGAAGAGAAATATGTTTCTGGCCATAATGAAACAACTGGTACTGAACTTGTCCTCCTGCCATAAATAATTAGATACATGAATGAACCACAAAACTCTTGTCACATATTCAACAACAGGCAGCACAAGACTATAATCCCTGAGAGAAGAGAAACCAATGAGGTGATCTCTATAGAACTTTCTGGACTGCAGTGCAGGAAGAGTTATCCCAAGGAGAACAGCAGATTCACAGGGGTGAGGGCACAGACGTAGTTGGGGATGGAGACCACTGGGATTAGTGTATCAGAACATCAAAGAGGGGAGCCACGCAAAGAAAGGCAGAAATACACATGGGGTACTCTTAAGTCTTTGGTTACATACTGAGCAGCACACACATAGTGTGAAATTTTATGAACCCAGACAAAGAACAAAAAACAGGAGTGAGAGGTTACCTAGGACGGAAAGACACATGAGTGCCAAACAGCCTGAGCAGAAAGACTTGTTGAACTCTCGTGGGATTAGTAGGGATCTTAGATGAGTCCTTTTTCAGTACTTGGGACTAAATCAGCCCCAGAGTAGAGACTATTCTGGATCTTCCCTTACAAAACTTTAAAACCTTGAAAGAGGGGTGCCCCGCTGGCTTGGTCAGTACAGCATGCAACTCTTGATCTAAGGGTTGTGAGTTTGAGTCCTATGTTGGGGGTAGAGTTTACTAAAAGAAAAAAAATTAAAGAAGATTATCCTCAGTAACTTAACCAGCTGCCCCCCTGCCCCCTGCCCCCATTCAACACTTTAAAGAACAAAATCCAGGGGCCCCTGCGTGGCTCAGTTGGTTAAACGTCTGACTCTTGGTTTTGGCTCAGGTCGTGATCTCACGGTTTGTGAGTTTGAGCCCTGTACTGGGCTCTGCACTGACTGTGTGGAGCCTGCTTGGGATTCTCCCTCTCACTCACTTTCCGCCTCTCCCCTGTGTGTGCTCTCTCTCTCTCTCTCTCAAAATAAATAAACTTAAAAAAAAAGATGAAAATCCAGATATTCAATAAAGGAAGTGCCACAATATCCAGCATCCAATTACAATTAGCAGACATGAGAAGAAGCAGGAAAATGACCAATAAAAAAAGAAAAAGCAGTTTATATAAGCAGACCCAGAAACGACAAAGATGATGAATTAGCAGAAGAGAACTTTAAATGAACTATCATAAATATGGTCAAGGACTTAAAGAAAATACGAACATGAAAGAAATAAAACCATCGAACTAAATGAAATATCTAAACATGAAAAATGCAAGAGCTGAAATAAAAATTTCATTGGATGAGCTTAAGAGCAGATTAGACCCAGCAAAAGAAACTATAGCTTGAACATTCAGCAATAGAAAGTATGCAAAGTGAAGTACACAGAGAAAATTCTCAATAAAATGATCAGAATCTCCATGACCTAACAAACAATTTCTCTTAATGTTTTTTTTTATTTACTTATTTTGAGAGAGAGAGAGAATGGAGGAGGGGCAGAGAGAGAGAGAGAGAGAGGGAGGGAATTTTAAGCAGGTTCCACACTGTCAGCACAGAGCCCAATGTGGGGCTTGATCCCATGATCCTGAGATCATGACCCAAACTGAAATCAAGAGTTGGATGCTCAACCAATGAGCCACCCAGACTCCCCAGTAAATATTTTTAGTGCTATGGAATTGGAGTCCCAGAAGGAGAAGAGGGGAAGGCATATAAAAATAACATTTAGGGGCACCTGGGTGGCTCAGTCGGTTAAGCGTCCGACTTTGGCTCAGGTCATGATCTTGCGGTTCATGGGTTTGAGCCCTGTGTCAGGCTCTGTGCTGACAGCTCAGAGCCTGGAGCCTGCTTCAGATTCTGTGTCTCTCTCTCTCTCTCTCTCTCTCTCTCTCTGACCCTCCCCTGTTCGTGCTGTCTCTCTCTATCTCTCAAAAAATAAATAAATAAATAAATAAATAAATAATAAACATAAAAAATAATATTTAAAGAAAAATGTACCAAAAAATAAATTTGATATAAACTATACAACCAGGAAGCTCGACGAACCCAGTGTAGGATGAACACAAACTGAACTGACCTCGTGTCAGGACTGAATGAACCAGTGAAATACGGGACAGTGTTCTTACATTAGTTTTTTCCTGCTTGTTACAATCTGATTTTCTCCCCCTTTTACAGATATCTTACTTCACAACTTCTAATTTGAATTTCTCCCCATAGCCACCAATGAAGCTTCTAATATATGAAATTTACGGGGGATGATGGTGGTGGGCAAAGTAAATTTACAGGCAACTTTCAGGGCGGGGAGTTCAGGGCATGTCACTGCAAAACAGGCCAGTTTGCCACACAGTTATTTTAGTTAAAAGCACTTGAAAAACAGCAGATGCAAGATGAACATTCAGATCTTCTTTTTCTCTTTTAAAAAAAATTTTTTTTAATGTTTATTTTTGAGAGAGAGACAGACAGACAGACAACACAAGTTGGGGTAGGGGAGAGAGAGAGGGAGACACAGAAATCTGAAGCACACTCCAGGCTCTGAGCTATCGGCACAGAGCCCGATGTGGGGCTCGAACTCACAAACCCTGAAATCATGACCTGAGCTACATTTGGGCACTCAACTAACTGAGCCACCCAAGTACCCCCTTTGTTCTCTTTCTAAAAGCAGGTGATAAAATTCCCACGTGAAAGGTGCCCTCTCTGTACCAGGAGGAAGAAACATTCTTATCACAAGAGAGAGGGAGCCTTGACCTAGAGAACCCCGTCTCAGGCTTGTTAAAACAACTCTTCCTTCGGTCTCGCCATAGAGATTTGTTCCTTTCCCACAGTCACTAGTCTCTGTTCAACCTAGTGTATAAATACTCAGCCTGAGTCATTTCTTTTCTTTGGCTCTTCATTTTTCTCACGAGGACGCCCATGTACATGTAAATAAGATTTGTTTGCTTTTCTCTTGTTCATCTTTTTTTTTTTTTTTAGTTTTATTTATTTCAGTAATCTCTACACCCAATGTGGGGCTCAAACTCATGATCCCACGATCAAGAGTCACATGCTGTTCCGACTGAGCCAGCCAGGGTCCCCTCCTGTTCATCCATCTTACATCAGTCCCAGTTGGGAACTCTCAAGACAGTAACAGAATGGGCGCCTGGGTGGCTCAGTCGGTTGAGTGTCCAACTTCAGCTCAGGTCACGATCTCAAGCTTAAATTCGTGGGATCAGTCCTGCGTCAGTCTCTGCGCTGTTGATATGGGACCTGCCTGGGGGTCTCGCTCTTTCCTCTCTCTCTGACTCTCCCCCCACTCACGCTCCCTATCTCTCTCTCAAAATAAATAAATAAATAAATAAATAAATAAATAAATAAATAAATAAGACAGTAATGAGACAATTTTCCTGCCCTAGGCATTGAATGCCATTTTTCCTTGAAAGAAAGACAAACTAGAGTTATTGAGCTTTTGATATTCGGCAGATATTTCTCTAAAAGTGGATGAAGTTAGCCCATCACTTCAAGGAAAATTGACAGCATTTGTTGCCTATGATAAAATTAAAGCTTTCAAGAAAAAGTCAGAATTTGGGGAAACCTAAATCCATTAATACAGGCATATACATGTTCTTATACAAAATAGTTTATTTATAGCAGTGAAAATGAATGAATGATAGCCACACACACCACTTCTGATACTTAAAGACTCTTGTGTGTTAGTGGTGATGTTAATTAGTGTATGTCATATATGAACTGATTATAATATATTATCAACATTTGGAAGATACATAATATTTTCCAAATGACCAGTGTGTGTGAGGGAAACGTTCATGGGAGAAGAATCATTCAAACTATGAGACAGACCAATAGACTCTTATTTAAAAGAGTGCAGGGGCGCCTGGCTGACTCAGTTGGTAGAGTGAGTGGCTCCTGATCTCAGGATCATGAGTTCGAGCCCCACATTGCATGTAGAGATTGCTTAAATAAATGAAACTCGAATAATAGAAAAGAAAATAGTACAAAAAGCTCATTGACAAGGTTTCAGCTTCCACATCGCAATCCCATAAGACTCTACCGCTTGTCCAGTCTGGTGTCAGATCAAAAAAATATATATATATCCACTTGATATGTGGAGAGTAAATGAGAAGACTATTAAAATACTCCCTCTTGTAGTTACGTATCTGTGTGGGCCAGAGTTCTTCGTTACGGTGTCCAACCAAAGCGATATTGCAGGGGCGCCTGGGCGGTTTAGTTGATTAAGCGTCAGACTCTGGCTCAGGTCATGATCTGATGTTCATGAGTTCGAGTCATGCATCAGGCCCACTTTGGATCCTTGGTCCCCCCCCCCCCGCCACTCCCTTTCTCTCTCTCTCTTTCTTAAAAATAAATACACATTTTTTAAAAAAAACAATATATTACAATAGGTTGAATGCAGAGCAGATGGGAGAAGCCAGCTGTCTTCTTTTATGCCAGACTCTGAAGAGATTTGCGCTACTGTATAACTGCCATTCTTCTCATTAACTTTTTTTGGGGAAATATAGTTTTCACTTAAAATGTTTTTTTTTAATTTTAAGGAAGTTCCACACCCGACATGGGACTTGAACTCACAACCCTGAGGTAGAGTCAAATGCTCTACCGACTGAACAGCCAGACGCCCCTAAAACGTTTTCCTTATGTCAACATGTAATGGGGTTATTATTGTTAAATAAGTTAAGTATTTTAAAATGTTTTATCAATTTTAAATTCAAATATAGAAAATATCGACAAAGGGCTTCCTTGGTATCCTCAATAATTTTTAAGAGTATATAGGGGTGTTGACCAAAAAGTTTGAAAACTGCGCCCTGGAAAAACTCTGGCCCGTGTGTCCCAGGACACGTATACAAGAATATTCGCACCGTTTCTACCAGAGCTGGAAAGTGAGTATAGTCCTAATGCCAAACAGCAGAACGAATACTGATAGGTCGTACATAGTCCTATGTAGCAGTGAAAATAATAAAGGATCGGAGAGCCTGGGTGGCTCAGTCGGTTGAGCATCTGACTTCAGCTGAGGTCATGATCTCATGGTTCGTGGGTTCAAGCCCTGCACTGGGCTGGCTGCTATCAGCATAAAGCCCGCTTCAGATCCTCTGTCCCCCTCTCTCCTTGTCCCTCTCCTGCTCAAGCTCTCTCTCTCAAATATAAATAAACATTAAAAAAAAAAAAGAAAACGATCGATGATCAATAGTTATACACAAGAACATGTATGAATCACAAGAAGATAACACTGAGGAGAAAAAGCCAGTCGCAACGACTTACTACAGTATGAGACAAAAATACGAAAAGCTAAACCATGAAGGGTTCAGGTACACAAACAAATGGGAGCAAAGGTCAGAAAGCGCCACTACATACCTACCAGAAGAAGGACCGACCACCAAATATATCCAAGGTGTGGAGCAACTGGAACCTCCATATGTCGGTGGGATCGTAAATTGGTACAGCCACTTAGAAAAAGGTGTGGTGATTTCTCAAAAGTAAAGTACACCCACCTGTGATTCCCTTCTGCAGATTCACCCAAGAGAAACAAAAATATGTGTCCACAAAAAGACTTGTACTTTGAAAATGTTAATGGCAGCTTTATTCATTATAACCCCATGCTGGAAACAGCTCAGAAATCCATCCATGTGGGGCGCCTGGGTGGCTGGCTCAGTTGGTTAAGTGGCCGACTTTGGCTCAGGTCATGATCTCACAGTTTGTGGGTTCGAGGCCTGTGTTGGGCTCTGTGCTGACAGCTCAGAGCCTGGAGCCTGCTTCAGATTTTGTCTCCCTCTCCCGCTCATGCTCTGACCCACTCTTTCTCTCAAAAATAAATAAAAATATTAAAAAAATTTTTTTAAAAGGAGGCTTCTTAGGGTGCCTGGTGGCTCAGGTGGCTGAGCATCCGACTTCGCTCAGGTCATGATCTCATGGTTTGTGGGTTTGAGCCCTGCGTCTGGCTCTGTGCTGACACCTCAGAGCCTGGAGCCTGTCTTCTCATTCTGTCTCCATTTCTCTCTGACCCTCCCCTGCTCATGCTGTCTCTCTCTCTCAAAAATAAAATAAAACATTAAAAAAATAAAAATAAAAGGGGGCTCCTGGGTGGCTCCATCAGTTAAACATCCTGATATCACAGCTCATGAGCTTGAGCCCTGTGTTGGGCTCTGTGCTGACAGCCTGAAGTCTGCTTAGGATTCTGTGTCTCCATCTCTCTCTGCCCCTTCCCTGCTCACTAGTTCTCTCTCTCTCTTAAAAATAAACATTTAGGGGCGCCTGGGTGGCTCAGTCAGTTGAGTGTCTGACTTCGGCTCAGGTTTTGATCTCACGGTTTGTGGGTTCGAGCCCCGCATCGGTCTCTGTGCTGTCAGCTCAGAGCCTGGAGCCTGCTTCAGATTGTGTCTCCCTCTCTGTCTGACCCTCCCCTGCGCATGCTCTCTCTCTCTCTCTCTCTCTCTCTCTCTCTCAAATTAAATAAAACATTAAAAAAAATAAAAAATAAACATTTAAAAAAATTGATAAAAAATAAATAAAATAAAAAAGAAACCATCCGTAAAAGAATGGATGAACCAACCGTGGGAGACGCATGAAAGGAACACAGTGAGCAATTAAAAGGGGTGAACACGAAGCGCAAACGCATCATGCTGAGTTCGGGAAGTGGACACTAAGACGGCACGCCGCACGTTTCCCTTGACGTGAAGCCGCCTATGGGCAAAATGAATCCGTGATGGGAAACAGGCCAGGAGAGCGGTGGTCTGAGCAGGGCTGGGCTCAGACACTGACCGGGAAGGATCATGAGGGCACTTTCTGGGGTGATGGTAAAGCTCTAGATAACTTGAGAGGGATCCAGATTGCCGAGACTCACACACAGAGGGTCTGTGTGCTTCACTGAATGTAAATTACACCTCAAGAAATGATTTAAAAAAAAAAAAAGCTCAGAATAAGTATTGATCTTTCGTTATTGATAGGTTGCTGACGTATTTAGAGGGAAATGACCCTCATTTCTTTTGAAATGAATAAAACACCAATACGGATTGATGCGTAGAGGACTGAGTAGACCAAACAAGCGTGGCAGATGGCCGTGGCGAAATCTCTACGTATATATCTCTGTATATAAACGTTCCCTGTGAAATTCTCTCAAATTGCTGTATCTTTGAAATTTTCAATAAAGGAAAAACACAAGCAGTGAAAACGTAAAAACAGAAAGCCAGGGAATAATGATCCGTTCTTGTTTGGGGAGAGAGTACTCTGTGATTAGGGCAGGGCCCCCAGGGCTTTGCGGTTCTTGGGCATGATCTATTTTTAAACTGGGGGGATGGACACATGGGAATTTGCTTCACTGATTTTAAAATTATCCATGTATGCTCTTCAGAGTTTTATATACTTAGAGTAATTCACAGATGCTGGGGGGCTGGCTAAGCTGGAACAGCCTGTCGCCACTCCCTCTCCTCTGGCCCCATGTGGACAGGGCCTCTCCTCTGGCCCCATGCGGAAGCTTCCATCTCTAGTGTTCTCTGGCCCCAGGCAGCCTCCATTAGGTTGGTAAGCCAGGAGGGTGTGGGTATGGGGCTGCTAGTTGCCGTCCTTCCTACTGTGAGAAAAACCTCGCTGAGTTTGGAGTCAGTGTACAGGGATTTGTAGGAGAGATAAAGCCTTAATGCTATCACCCGGTCTCCTGGATCCAGCCATTCCTGAGACATGATCCATTATGTGAGCCAATATATTCCCCTTTTGCTTAAACCGGTTTTATGTGGGCGTCTTTCACTTGCAACAAAGAATCCTAACAATCAGCTGCCAAAATAGTAGGTGCCGTTGCTGTGTCTACAACCCTCCAGCTCCCAGCCGCCGGCCCCACTCACTTGGTGATCTCCTCCAAGGCCGCCTCGGGTAAGGCCAGCATCTCCACCAGCAGGGACAGGATCTCAAAGAGCAGAGTGTGGGGGTTCTGGGGAGTCATGTCCGTCAGGGCGTCCTGTTCTGGGGACACGGGATGATGCGTCCCATTACCATCTGGTAGTTTTGGATACCTGCCCTCCACCCTCCCCAAGCTCTCACTGCTCTGGGCGCATCCCTGCTCACCCACGGAGGAGAAGAAGCGCCTGGTGTCTGTCATCACAGCCAAGAAGTCCTTGAAGCCCACGTGACCATCTCCTGGGGAGGCCAGAGGGAGAACAGTGGGCAAGGGCCTTCTGGAACAGGTCCTGGCATTGCAGCCCAGCCACGACCATTAGCACTGACTCCGTGGGTTTGATGATAAAACACAGAGACGACACATTTGAACACATATATAACATACATCCAATGCATGGATCTGCGGTGCAGAGAGGAAAGTAGGAGGCGAAAGTTAAAACCTCCCGGGTTGGAAGTTCCTAGAATTTGGGACCTCGAGGCAGCCGCCTGGATTCACAACCCCAGCCCACCACTTACTATCCGTGCAACCTTGGCAAAGCCTCTTACTCCCCCTCACCCCCAAAGCCTTAGTTTTCTCATCTATAGCTGGCACCTAGGCCGTGGGTGATCTCATAAAGCAAAGTGCTCAGACCAGGGCCATACATCTCATACAAGCTCCCTAAATATCAGCGACTGTTAGTATTACCGTGGGCGAGTCACTGCATGACAGTTAGGTGGCCACAAGAGTCCCACCTCGGCCTTCAAGGCCCTGCAGGACCGGCCTGTTCCCTGACTCCAGCCTCACCTGGTGCCAAGCGCCTCCGGCACGAGCCTGCTCTTCCACGGAGGCCACATTCTCTGCTCTGGGCCTTTGCACGTGCTGCTTCCACTTCCTGAATCCTCTCTACGGCCCTCCAACTCTTTCGCTTAGTAAACATGCTACGTGTGCTTCTGCCTGACCACCCCTCCCCAGGAAGTCAGACCTGACCGAGTCAGCTGCCTCATTACCCACTTTTGTAAAACCCTGTACTTCAACCACACTCGTAAGATCTGGAATGTAATGGAGGGTCTGGAAGGCAGGGACTGGGTCTGTTTTGTTCTGCCCTGTATCCTCAGGGCTTAAGACAGGTAAGTCTCAGGGACGCCTGGCTGGAACAAACGACTCAGTCTCAAGGTTGTGAGTTCAAGCCCCACGTTGGGTGTAGAGATTACTTAAATAAGCAAAACTTAAAAGAAAAAAAAAGACAGGTAGGTCTTAGCAAATATTCTCTGAACCACTAGATGAATGAATGATCTCGAATCCTGAAAACCGCCCTCTGGAGGTGCTTAATACCCTTATCCACATGTCACAGATAAAGCCGGAGGCCGAGGATAGAAAGCAGTTTCCAGAGTGTCACGTAGGAGCAGAGCTGGGGTCAATTCCTGGCTTGTGTGTGTGGTGATGGAGGAAGCCTGGTAGGCCAGGTAGAGGGGCCAGAACCCCAGGACCTTACAGCTTCACTGCTCCCCATGTAGTGCATCTAGCCAATCAAACCGCGTGAGACCCCCCCCCCACCATCCTCTTCCCTTTGTCTAAGTTATTTCTACCACCAGGAATGCCCTTCTTCCTTTTCTCCCCACCTAACCCCTATCTAATCTTCCACAGTTTGGCTCAGGCACCACCTCCTCCAGGAAGCCTTCGTGCTCTGCCTTCGATGACTCCTACTTCCCTGTCTAGGTGAGTGCCTTAAAGGCAGGTCTCATGGGTCTTACACACCTCTCCATTCTCAGCGTCCTGCCCAAGAATGGGCACACGGTGAGCATTTATTTTTTTTTAATGTTTTTATTTACTTTTGAGAGAGACAGTGCATGAGTGGGGGAGGTGCAGGGAGAGAGGGAGACACAGAGTCCCAAGCAGGGGCCAGGCTCTGAGCTGTGAGCACAGAGCCCAATGCGGGGCTTGAACTCACAGACTGTGAGATCATGACCTGAGCCGAAGTCGGATGCTTAACCGACTGAGCCACCCAGGTGCCACTCGTGAGCACTTAATAAATATTTGGTGAATGACTAATACTAGCAGTTAATGTCTCCTGGGCACATTCTGGGCACCAGGCATTGTGTTCAATGCTTGGCCTGGATGATCTCATTTGCTTTTCAGCAGCCTGGGGAGATGGATACTGCTATCAGCCCCATTTTACAGAAAACAGCCTTGGGGGTGCCTGGGTGGCTCAGTCAGTTGAGCGTCCGGCTTCGGCTCAGGTCATGATCTCACGTTTTGTGGGTTCGAGCCCCGCGTCGGGCTCTGTGCTGATGGCTAGCTCAGAGCCTGGAGCCTGCTTCACAGTCTGTGTCTCCCTCTCTCTCTGACTCTCCCTGCTCACGCTGTCTCTTTCTGTCTCTAAAATAAATAAAAGACAAAAAAAATTTTAAGAAAACAGCCTTGGTGAACTTCAGTGACCTGTCCAAGGTCACACAACTGGTCAGATGAGCTACCGAGTCACAGAAGCATGTCCTGTGATGCACACACGAGAGCCTAAAAGGGAGGAATCTCAGAAATCACCCACGTCCTGGGGTCAGAAGGTAGGTCGTGGTCATCCCTGGGTCCCCGGAATCTGGCACTGAGTAGGTGCTCAGAGACCGTTACCTTTGGGGGCCAGGACCAGCTACATCGCTTGTGGGCCCCGGTGCAAAATGAACGTGCAGGATGGGGCTCCTCACTCAAAACTTATGAAAAATTTCCAGACTGCCACAGCGGAGCGTTCGACCACGTGCAGAGCCCTTTAAGTGTGGAGCCCTGGGGGCGCCTGGGGGGCTCGGTCTGATAAACGTCCGGCTTGGGCTCAGGTCATGATCTCACGGTTAGTGGGTTCGAGCTCCGCATCGGGCTCTGTGCGGACAGCTCAGAGCCTGGAGCCTGCTTCGGATTCTGTATCTCCCTCTCTCTCTGACCCTCCCCTGCTCGCTCGCTCTCTGCCTCTCAAAAATAAGTAAAAAACATTTTTAAAAATTAAAAAAAAAAGTGTGGAGCCCTGTGTGACTGCAAAGGTCCCACGTGGCTGGAGCCCTGCCTGGGACCGAGAATTCCACCTCCCCCCACTCACCGTCGACGTCAGCGCTCGTCAAGGCGTCGTCTACCTGAGCCGGCGTCAGGGAGATGCCCACGAGCAGCAGAATGTTCTCCAGGCTCTGGGCGTCCACCTCGCCGCGGCCATTGAAGATCTCAAAGTAGCTGCGGAAGGCTGCGGCGGGCAGTGGGGGCACGTGAGGCGGCGACAGTCCTTCCCACCCTCATCCCACTCCTCCCAACCACCCTCCTGCCCCCGCAGCCTTTAACACCACGGCTGGGGGGGGCGGGGTAACTGAAGGAGCAACGGGTGGAAGGCGCAGGCCCACTACCCACTCCACTCTCTATTACAAGGTCGGCCCGAGGGGTCAGCTGGGGCGCACACGCGAGGCTCCTTCGCGATCTTCATTTTGTACCAGGACGGCGCCCACCATTGAGGGCACCCCTGCTATGTGCCAGGCCTTGTGCTAGGCTCTTCACAGCCATGTTCTTGCATTCAGTTCTTACGACAGCCTCGTAAGAGTGGGACACATGTTCCTTTTGTAACGATAGGGAAACTGAGGCTTAGAGATGAGGTGACCAGGCAGGGCTTTCTGACTCTGAGTTTGGTGCTCTGTGGTCAATTATCTGCGTGGGCGTGGCTTCCAGGATAGCTTGCCTGGACCAGAGCAGAGGGCTGGAAGGAGACTGAGACAATTCCAGAGCAGCGCCAACTGATCCCAAAGCCATGGCCTGGTCATAAGGTGAGGGTGCCCGGCTTCTCAGCCCGCAGCAAAATGCAGGTGGAATCAACAGACCTAGAGAGACAGCAGGCTCTGCTACTTAATATTAAGCCGAGTTGCCGTTATGGGCTGAACTGCATCCACCAAAATCCTTCTGTGGCTGCCCCTGTCCCCACGACCTTAGCATGTGACTGTATTGGAGAGAGAGCCTTTAAAGAGGTGGTTAAGGGGCGCCTGGGTGGCTCAGTTGGTTAAGTGTCTGACTTCGGCTCAGGACATGGTCTCAGGGTTCGTGAGTTCAAGCCCTGTGTCGGGTTCTGTGCTGACAGCTCAGACCCTGGAGCCTGCTTCCAATTCTGTGTCTCCCTCTGTCTAGCCCCACTCCCCACACTGTGTTCTGTCTCTCAAAACTGAATAAACATTAAAAATAAATAAATAAATAAAATAAAGAGGTGGTTAAATTAAATTTAAGAAATGTTTCTGGGCGCGCCTGGGTGGCTCAGTTGGTTGAGCTTCCCACTTTGGCTTAGGTCATGATCTCACGGTTTGTGGCTTTGGGCCCCATGTTGGGATCTGTGCTGACAGCTCAGAGCCTGGAGGCTGCTTTGGATTCTGTGTCTCCCTCTCTCTCTGTTCCTCCCCCACTCACGCTCTGTCTCTCTCTCTCAAAAATAAATGAACATTAAAATTTTAAAAAATATATATTTAAAAAATTTTTTAATCCTTGTTTATTTTTGAGAGTGAGACAGAGAGAGACAGAGTGTGAGTGGGGGAGAGACAGATACAGAATCCGAAGCAGGCTCCAGGCTCTGAGCTATCAGCACAGAGCCTGACACAGGGCTCAAACTCATGAAATGTGAGATCATGACCTGAGCTGAAGTCAGACGCCTGACCGACTGAGCTACCCAGGTGTCCCTGGAAGTGATTAAATTAAAGTGTGACAGTAGCATGGGTCCTGAGCCAATATGACCAGTGTCCTTACACGGAAAGGAAACGTGGAAACACAAGAGACACCAGGGATGCGTGTGCACAGAGGAAAGACCACGTGAGGGCACAAGGAGGAGAAGGTGGCGGCCTGCAAGCCAGGGAGAGAGGCCTCAGAAGAAACCAAATCTGCCGACACCTTGACCTTGGACTCCTAACCTTGAGACCTGTGAGGAAATAAATGCTCAGCCACACAGTTTGTGACACTCCATTCTGGCGGCCCAAGCAGACTATACAATTGCCATGGACAAGTTGCTGTATTTCTCTGAGCCTCAATTTTCCTATCTGTGAGATGGACAGAATGGGGCTTCTGAGAGCAGTCGTGTCACTCAGTGCCTGGCACATAATCGACTCTGAAGTCTGACACACAGAACGGACCCCAGGAAGGGGTCATGAGGAGCCAGAGAGCACATTCGGGGAAGTTAGAGGGGGCCGCGGCGGCTGACGGAGAGGGTCACAGACTTGGGGGAGGAGTGAAGCGTGGAAGGAGGACAGGGCAGTGCTGAGGGGGGTGCGGAGAGGCTCTAGGCAGCCTGAGCAGCACATGGGGGCAGCACTCACCCCTCCTCCTTGCGGGCAAGTGAGGTCTCAAGGCCTGGCCCCAGGAACGGTGGAGACAAAGGGCACAGTGCCTTCCCCCCTTAAAATGTTTTGGAGGGGGTGGAATGTGGTGGGAAATGGGACTTGTCCTGGGCAAGTGGTCTTGTTAAATGGTGAGGGAGGGTCCAGGGCAGATGGGGGGCCTGGAGCCCTGCCCCCTCCCAGGCTGCCTCCAGAGGACAGTAGACTGGGCTGGGCTTAGGGTGCTGGGGCTGGAGGGGAGGCAGAAACGCCTCAAAACCCTAAAGAACTTTGCAGGACTTGCGCATGTGCTCAGAGGTGTGGCTCTGAAGCTGGAAGAGGACTCCGAGGGGGGGCCCAGCATGAGCTCTGACCCCCCCAGCCAGCTGCCACCCTGCACTGTCCCCCTAGCCGAGTAGTCCCCAGGGGGCCCACGCCCAGGGCTGTGGTGTGATCTGTCCTCCTGCTCCCGCCTGGGCCCGGAACCCGCAAGGACTGGGGGGGCTTCTGGGGCAGGCCTGCCCTCACCTTCCTCCTGCTTCAGGGTGAGGTGCTCCTCCGGCCTCCCCTCCCGGTTCTGATACAGCTGGAGGAGGCCGCGCTCCTCCAGCTCCTGCCTGCAGAGGACGACGCGGGGCGCGGGGCACAAGTCCAGCCGCCCACCCTTGCCCGGGGCCACCCCCAGAAGCTAAGGGAGGGCGAGGGGGAAGGCGGGGCAGGGGAGGGCAGGAGAAGGACGCTGGGGGGGAGCCTTGGGGAAGTCAGGAGAGTCTCAGAGAGATCCCGGTGAAGAGGAGGCAGGAGTGAGGGGCATGAGGAGAAGGGACACGCCATGGGAGGGTTAGAAAGGGAAAAGCTGTCAGAAATGGGGAAAAAAGACCTAGATGTGGGGGAGGGAGGAGGCCGAAAGTGAGAGGAAACGGAGAGAGGACATAGGAGCAGGAGGAACAGGAGTTTGGAAGAGAGAGGCCAGGGGCCCTGGGACACAGGCTGTGACCTTGGGCGCCCTTTCCGGGGTGGCTCCTACCACGCCTTAGCGCTGCTCAGGCTCCTCTCTCCGCTCAGGCGCAGGGGTTCTGCCCTTCTCCAGCCTGCGTCCAGCATGGGGGCCGGCAGCGCAGCCGCAGGCCCTGGGAGTGGGGCTCCCCCAGGGGTGGGGACTGACCCGGGGGCCAGCGACCGGGCCCAGGATGGGGCCACCGCAGGGGCTGACGCCGGGGTCTGAGGCAGCGTCAGAAGCAGGCTCAAGGCTGAGGTGGGCACGGGGGTCAGGGTCCTGGGGGACTTCCGGTTTGGCAGGGCCCGGGCCTTGGCTGCCGCCCTCCGATGCGTGGCCTCTTCCTCCTCCACCTCCAGCAGGCACTGCATGAAGCCTTGCCGGAGGCTCCTGAGGTTCGGGGCCCCTGCGGCCGCCATGGGCTCCTGAGGCTGCTTCTGCACCAAGACCAGGTCCCTCCTCTCTCCAGAGCCCCTCACCTCCTGGGGACAGGACATGAGAGGGGGTCCAGGAGACCTCCAGCCAGCCAGACTGTCCCACACAGCCTCTCCTGTCACTGGTTCTCCAGGGCAGCAGGACCTTGTCTGCCTCTTTCATCCACGACTGTCCAGCGACAAGGCGTGTTGCTAAGAAATGGCCACCCAGGGGCGCCTGGGTGGCTCAGTCAGTTGGATGTCCGACTTCAGCTCAGGTCATGATCTCTCACTGTTCTTGGGTTCAAGCCCCACATCGGGGTCTGTGCAGACAGCTCAGAGCCTGGAGCCTGCTTTGGGTTCTGTCTCCCCCTCCCCACTCACACTCTGTCTGTCTCTCTGTCTCTCAAAAATAAAATAAATATTAAAAAAAAATGGCCACTCATTCATCTGGCCGGTCCAGCCACCCCCTGCACCTGTCCCTCCTGGTACAGGGATGGGCTGTCCCCAGCCCACCTCCAGCCACCACGCTATGTTGCACAGACGCCTGCCCGGTCCTTTCTCCCAAAGGAGGTGCGGCTCTTGCCACACACTCTGTCCCTAAAGCATCAGCTCTACTTTGCTCATCAGCATAAACATGCAACGTTATCTTCCTTCTAAAGAAAATCTCCCCCTGACAAACCCCTCCAGCTACCAGCCCAGGGTTCTGCTCCTCTTTCCAAGCTCCAGAGGACAACGGCATCCTATGACCCACCCCCACCCCCCAAGACGCACACACATGCACCCGTGCAAACACACACGCATGTGCGCCCATCCACGTGCACACTCACACTTGCACCTTCTCCAGCTGGACTCCAAATACTATCACAGCCCCTCCTTCCTCTTCCTGCCCACCTAGGCCCCCCCACCCCCCACGCCGGCTCTACTTACTGGTGGAGGTACAGGCCCTGGTGCTGGCTGGGTCTCCACACCCTTGACCCTAAACAAGGGAGAGACCCCCGGGTGGCAGAGGGGCTCAGCTCAAGACTTGTCCTTTGCTCTGACCTTCCCTCAGCCCCCAGGACACTCAGGTCCACGGCCCAGCCTGATCCCTGCATCCCTCCGGCCTTCTAATTTCAGGGGGGCCTCGCATTCCCTCACATCCCCACATATGTGAGGACAAGGCCCTTGAAGTACAGGTTTGCGGAACAAAGAATTCTGGTGTTAGGGCTATCATCCAGATGGGGAAACTGAGGCCCAGAGGGGCATGACTTGCCCGAGGTCCTGCATCAGGTCAGGAGCAGTCAGGACTAGAATTCACCTCACCTGTAACTTACCAGAAGCATGACCTTGGTGGGTCAGGGCGTGGGGTGGGGGATGGCAGCGGAGGACAGCTTACCTTCCTTTGGGTGGGTCAAGTCCGGGCGTGGATCGTGGGAAGGAGCTGGCCGTCTTTTCCTCCAGACTTGCCATGGGCATTAGCGGCGCTGCCCCCTGAGAACTGTCCTCATGTCTCCACGGGCCAGGCTGTGGCAGAGCCCCCTGTGGCCTGACATGTGGGGTGTCCACCTCCTTGGAGGGCTTGTCTCCCTGCTGCTGCCCACAGCCGTCCGAGGTGCAAGAAGCCTTCACTGGCTGTGCTGTGTCTGCCCCATTAGCTGCCTGGCGACCCAGGGGAGGCTGACACTCCGGGCCCTGCCAAGGACAAGGATACCAAAATGAGGAGCCCCGTCCTGGCTCCCAGGTGAACCTCCACACTCGCCTGGAGACCAGTCATCACAGACTCCCTCTGACCCAGGCTCCGCAAACATCCTCCCACGGAGCGCTCCCTGCACCCCTGGAAGGCAGCACAGATCCTCGTTTTCAGGGATGAAGACGCCGAGGCCCGCAGGAGTCATCGCCTATGCAAAGTCATAGACATAGAAGGGGACCTTGGAGGACATGAGGCAGTTCCCTTTAAAGGGAATTTCCCGAGGCGCCTGGGTGGCTCAGTCGATTGGGCGTCCGGCTTCGGCTCAGGTCATGATCTCACGGTTCGTGGGTTCAGGCCCCGCGTCGGGCTCTGTGCTGACAGCTCAGAGCTTGGAGCCTGTTTCAGATTCTGCGTCTCCCTCTCTCCCACTCTGTCTCTCAAAAATAAATAAACATTAAAAAAAAAAAAGATGGACCCTAAATGTAAATGTTCAGCCTAAAATTAAAAATCTTGAAGAAAACATAAGAGAACATCTGAGGTGACCTTGAGTTAAGCCAAGATGTCTAAGAAATAACACCAAAAACTCAAGCCCTAAATAAAATATTAATAAATTCGGCTTTATCAAAATTCAGAACTTCTGTTCTTTGAAAGTCACTGTTAAGAGAACGGAAAAGACAAGACACAGACTGGGGAAAAAACACTCCCCGATCACACATCTGAGAAAGGAGTGTATTCAGAATATATAAGAACTCTCCAAACTCAATCAGAAGAAAACAAATAGCCTGGCAGCCTGTTTTTTTTTTTAATTTTTAATATTTGTTTATTTTTGAGAAAGAGAGACAGAGTGTGAGCGGGGCTGGGGTTGGGGGGACAGAGAGGGAGAGGGAGACACAGAATCCAAAGCAGGTTCTAGGCTCTGAGCTGTCAGCACAGAGCCCGACGCGGGGTTCGAACCCACAAACTGTGAGATCATGACCCGAGCTGAAGTTAGATGCTCAACCGACTGAGCCACCCAGGCACCTCCAACCTGGTTTTTTTCAAAGGCAGTAAGTGAAAGGACAATCCACAAAATGGAAGAAGAAAGTGTGTAAATCATATATGCCATAAGAGTTTAGTATCCATCATATATAAAGAATCCTACAACTCAACATAAAAACGACGGATCCACTGAAAACAACAGGCAAAGAATTTGAATAGACATTTCTCCAAAGAAGATCTACAGAAGGCCTAGAAGGGCATTTAAAAATGCTCAACCTCCTTAGTGATTAGGAAAATGCACCTTAAGGCCACCATGAGCGTGGAAGAGGCACCTGTCAGAACACTTAAAATGAAAAGACCGGCTCCACCAAGTTGAGGGCAGGGTGTGGGGCGGCTGGTATTCCAGTACGTCTGGTGGGGATGTGAAACGGCACAGCCACTTCGGAGAAAACTTTGGCAGGTCCTTAATAAGCTCCACATATGCCCACCATACGATCCACTCTACTCCTAGCTGCTTCTTTGCTCAAGAGAAATGAAAGCCTTTGTTCACGCGAACACGAATGTTCGGAGAAGTTTTACTTGTCATGGTCAAAAAGGGAGAACAAACCAAATGTCCATCACTAAGCGAAGGGATGAGGACACGGAGAGACGGGCATACAATGGAATGTCACTCAGGGACAGAAAGAATGAAGTGCTGCTACTTCAACAGCATGGCCGAACTTCAGCATAACCAGGCCGAGTGAAAGAGGACGGGTGACGAGAATGTACGCCGCACACTTCCGTTTACCTAAAATTCGAGGAAATACAAATAAATCTATAGAAGATAAGGGAACAGATGAGTGGTGGCCTGGGGATGGGGTGGGGGGGCCGGGAAGGTATACCAGGGGCCTGGGGAAATTTTGGTGGGGGGGGGACAGATTATGTTTGCTTTCTTTTAACGTTTATTTATTATTAAGAGACAGAGCATGAGCTGGGGAGGGGGAGAGAGAGGTAGAGACACAGAATCGGAAGCAGGCTCCAGGCTCCGAGCTGTCAGCACAGAGCCCAACGCAGGGCTTGAACTCACAAACCGTGAGACCATAACCTGAGCCGAAGTTGGACGCTTAACCGACTGAGCCACCCAGGCGCCCCATGTTTGCTTTGTTGACTGTGGTGCTGGTTTTAGGGGTGTGTACCTACGTCCAGAACATCGAACTGTACGTTGGAAGTATGTGCATGTGTCCATTATACCTCACTGAAGCTTTAAGAAAATACTCTTAAAATGACAATAAGTAAAATGAGCTCACAAAAGGCACCATGCACTAACCATCGCCGGCGAGGCCTTACAGAAGCTCGTCAGCTAAGTAGCGGCTTCTAGGATATCCTAGCATAATTGACATGATATTTGAACTTGGTTAAATCCAGCACGGGCCTATTTTTATTGTACCCATAACCCCCAAGCCCTCCCCCCCTCCCCCACCCATGGACGCCCTGTGGGGAAACAGGCTGTAAAGGCTTGCTGGGGGCAATCAAGAGTATCCAGAATCTCCCAGTGACCCACACAGACTGGGCACTTGACATGGCCAAGGCACAGAGAGGAGCAGACACGAAATGGGGGGCCCCCAGGAGGCTCCTTCGTCTCCCCTGTGGGGCAGTCATTCCTGCCACATCTCCATGGACATTACCTGGTGGCTCTCGGGGACCTGACCCCCCACCGTCCCCGGGTTCTGCCGTCTCCCCGGCTGGTCCTCGGTCTCCTTCCCCGAGCCCTGTTGCTGCCGCCCTTCCTGCGCTGCGGGGACCCTGGAAGGCGGCACTGCCAGCTCACTTCCTGGCGTGGTCTGATCATGGCCTCCTTGTGGCAATCCAGGCCTTTGTTGGGGTGCCAGAGTCGGCTGCTTTTTCCTGGGGAGAACAACAGAGCGACACCCCAGCTCCTGGATCGTTTTTAGACTCCTTTGTATTTCCCAGCCCCCACCCCCACCCGCATCCCCCGCCCTGTGCAGGGCTAGGCACACCATCGGTGCCTACTTAATGCTGGAGAAAATGAATGGAGGACTGACATGAGTTCCCCAAACCCCAGATACTATGACATTAAAGTTCAGGGAAGTTAGGATTTTATTATTGTTATTGTTGTTTAGAAGAAAAAGAAAAATCAGGGGCTCCTGGCTGGCTCAGTCGGTGGAGCACGTGACTCTTGATCTCAGGGTTGTGAGTTTGAGCCCCACACTGGATGTAGAGGTTACTTACAAATAAAAGAATCTTAAAAAAAAAAAAAAGAAAGAAAGAAAAAACAAAAAATCAGAGAGAACAGAGGCTGAGGGACTTGAAGGCTTGAGTCTAGGCTCATAAAGCTGAAGGAGACAGCTCAGGATTTCAGGCTGTGCCGGCCGGATCTCACTTTCATGTATTTCCCCCAAGTCTCTTCCCATGGATGTGTATTTATCATGAGGTTTAGTCCCTTACTGTCTTCAAACAACTGCTTAATTGTACACAGTTACAATTATATTGTACATACAGTTTTGCAATCTTTTTTCAATTACCGTTTTAACCTAATTGTTTTCCATGCCAAAACGTCTTTCATAAACATGCCTTTTAAGTGAAAGTAGAAAATTCCGTATTTTATAGGTAAGCACACTTGACTTTACCATTCCTCTGTGGTGGGTATTTAGGGCATGCTGGCATTTCCAGATTTTCAGTTATTTAAAATGACATGGCACGGTTAAGCCTCCGACTTCGGCTCAGGTCAGATCTCACATTCGTGGGTTCAAGCCCCGCGTCAGGCTCTGTGCTGACAGCTAGCTCAGAGCCTGGAGCCTGCTTCCAGTTCTGTGTCTCCTCTCTCTGCCCCTCCCCCTCTCATGCTCTGTCTCTCTCTGTGTCAAAAATAAATAAAACATTTTAAAAAAATAAATAAAAAAAATAAAATAAAATGACATGGCAGAGGGCGCCTGGGTGGCTCAGTCGGTTAAGCATCTGACTTCGGCTCAGGTCATGATCTCACAGTTTGTGGGTTCGAGCTCCGCATCAGCCTCTGGGCTGACAGCTTGGAGCCTGGAGCCTGCTTCAGATTCTGTGTCTCCCTTTCTCTCTCTCTCTCTGCCCCTCCTCTGCTTGCACTCTGTCACTCTCTCAAAGATAAATAAACTTTAAAAAAATTTTTTAATAAAATAAATAAAATGACGTGGCAGAGAAAAAGCTTGCGTAACACTTTGCCTGCATCTCCAATTATTTCCTTAGGGTGTATTTCTGAAATGGATGAAGGTCAAGGTATTTTTAAGGCCATTTAAACAAATGAATAAGTTGTTGAGCAGATGTGTTGAAATGGTTTCTATTTCTACCAGTGTGGTGTGCGATTCCCATCTCGGGGAAAAGGGGGCTCTGACCTAGCCTTGATTCATTCCCCCAACTTTCCTTGTAGAAGATTATTCAGAGGCTTTTGGTTATAAGGAAATTAAAACGATAAGCTGACTCGTCCGAACTATTTCTATTTCCCAAATCTTTCCCTATTTGCTTCTCTCTGTTTCTCTCTCAATTTTCTTTTTTAATTAAAAATTTTTTAATGTTTTTATTTATTTTTGAGAGAGAGAGAGACAGACAGAGTGTGAGCAAAGAGGGACAGAGAGAGAGGGAGACATAGAATCAGAAGCAGGTTCCAGGCTCTGAGCTGTCAGCACAGAGCCCAACACGGGGCTTGAACCCATGGACTGCGAGATCATGACCTGAGCCGAAGTCAGACACTTAACCGAATGAGCCACCCAGGCACCCCTTAATTTTCTCTTTTTAAAAAAGATTACACTCTGGGGCACCTGGCTGGCTCAGTCCATGGAGCACGTGACTTGATCTCAGGGTTCTGTGTTTGAGCCCTATGTCGGGTGCAGAAATTCCTTAAAAACAAAATCCTTAATATGTAAGATTTTTAACATAGACAAGTTAAAATACAATATTTAGAAAATAGCAACAATAATGCCATGGAAATGCGAGTTTCCGAGTCTCGGCCTCTCTTCTGTTCATTCTTCCATTAATTTAGTGAATACATGTTTATTGGACACCTGCTAGGTGCCAGGCACAGGCCCAGGCATGAGGGATTTGAGGCTGAGCAGGACACATGAAAGAAGCTTGTGGTCCTGTGGGTCTAGCAGCCAGTGCGGATGGAAGGTTCAGAAAGCGATCATGTAGCGGGATTTGTGCCCCCTGAGAGAGAAGGTTAAGGGCACATCTGCCATAGGCTGGGAGCCCCACCTCCTACCTGTCCCCCAGGCGGCTCACAGAGTTCTCTCCTGGACCTTCTTTTTTTTTTTTTTAATATTTTTTTTAACATTTATTTATTATTGAGAGACAGAACATGAGCTGAGGAGGGCCAGAGAGAGAGGCAGAGAGAGAGGCAGAATCTGAAACAGGCTCCAGGCTCCAGGCTCCGAGCTGTCAGCACAGAATCTGATGTGGGGCTCGAACTCACAAACCGTGAGATCATGACCTGAGCCAAAGTCGGATGCTTAACCTACTGAGACACCCAGGCGCCCCACCTGGACCTTCCTGAAGAAGTCCCCAGCTCACCCTGGTCCTTCCGGATGCCTCTGCTCCTGGGTCCGGAGCTCCCGAGGCCCTTCCTCTGAGGCTTCCCTGTGTTCTGGTCCCTTCTCTGGCCCCTCTGGGGCTGATGAGGGCTGCTTCCCACTGCCCATCCCTGCAGTATCCGGAAATGCAACCTGGAACAGAGATGCCCATGCGCCAGCCTCAGGGTTGGCCGCAAGTACCCGTTTTGGAGGGCTCCTCCCTCTCCCTGGACATCGTCCAGGGCTCAGGGACAGGGACGTCCTGTGCCTGACTGGGGAAGACGCTGGAGAGGCGAGGAGGGGGGTGGGGGCAGGAGAGGGGGAGGAGGAGCGGGGGAGGTGGAGGAGACAGCGGGGCTGGAGAGAGTGGCTAGGCTGAGACTTGTCCCATCCCAGCAGCGCTAACGGCTCTAGAAGAAACCTGGAGTCCTAGGTAGCACCTGAGCCGGGGGGAATCCCCGAGGACAGCCTGCCAGAGCCCCCTGGGGGACACCTCGGCTCTCCGAAGATCTGTGAGAGACTTCCACGATTTCCGCTACATCACAGATCAGGCTCTGGAACCGGATTTTGATCCCATCTTGGTCTATAGCTGAGCCAGCGACTGGTGCCAGCTCCGAGTCTCACCTGAGACAGCAAACTCCAGGCGACCTGCCTCAATCCATTGATGACAGTTGTTCTAATGCAGCGTGGTGACAAGAGTCAACACGGAGGGCACCTACCCCGGGAGGCAGGACCTGTGCCCCCAGGGATCGAACCCACTTGGTCCTCACCATGACACAGGACAGTGGGGCTCAGAGGGGAGCCGTGGCCTGCCCAAGGTCATGTGGCTGGTTACATAACAGGACTGGGAGCCCTGACTTCGCTTGTTGAAAAAATAAATCAGGGGTAGAGGTGAAGGAAACCCTAAAGGCCTGTCCCGCCTCCTCCTAAGGCTGGCCCCCCTGCCTTCAGGTGCTCTCCCCGCCCCCAGGGGAAGCCATGATTTATAACAGAAGCCACAGGGAGAGGGTAATACTTTACCCAAGGGAACGTTGACTTTTTTTTTTTTATGGTGACATTTTTGGCTCTGGGGAAACTAGACAGGAGGGAGGGCTTTCTCCGTGCTCTTCCGTTCATGCCACTTGGCACGTAAAAGAGCGGACGGAAAGAGGCCGAGAAGTATGATAGAAGCTTAGAATGCAGGCTGAGGGCTCGGGGGAGGGGGGGCGTCGTGGATGGAAGCCTTGAGCAGCCGTCAGGGGGCACGTAGGAGATTAAGTAGGAATTCTGGTTCTGCCCACCCAGCATCTATCCTGGTAAAAGAAGCTAGCATTGTGTGTGTGTGTGTGTGTGTGTGTGTGTGTGTGTGTGTGTGTGTGTGAGAGAGAGAGAGAGAGAGAGAGAGAGAGAGAGTAGAGAGAGAGAGAGAGACCCTATTCAGCCCGTGGGGTTCAGTGGAACCAAGTGAGTACCACCTCTGGCTCCATTATACCAAGAGATCCAGGACACTCTGCTCTGCCATGGTGACTAATTCAGGGATGAGCATGTGACCCAACACGAGACTTCCTTCAACTCTTGCAAAAAGGCTCTCTTCCTGTTGGGGAGGCTATGCCAGAGGATGTAAGATGAGAAGATTTTAACCCAAAGGGGCCAGGGCAAACCTTGCCATCTTGCAGGGAGAGCCTGCCTGGGAGTAT